>SNSB01004531.1:153760-203658 GCA_012922965.1 Capreolus pygargus | reverse complement strand
CCAACTTCTGCTTTCCCACTTTTTGTGGTCTGCTAATTCTGCTGTTTTTTCTGCCTCTGCTTCTTTTTTTGCCTATGCTTCTCCTTTTCCCATGCTTCTCCTTTCAGAAACTGTTTCTCTTTTTGCTGCCTCTATCCCCACTTCTGCTTTCCCACTTTTCAGGATCTACTGCTTCTGATGTTTGTTCTGCCTCTGCTTCTCCTTTCTCCTGCACTTCTCCTTTTCCCGCGCTTCTCCTTTCAGCAGCTGATTCTCTTTTTTGCTGACTCTTTGCCCACTTCTGCTTTCCCACTTTTCAGAGTCTGCTGATTTTGCTGCTTTCCTACCTCTGCTTCTCCTTTCTCCTGCACTCCTCCTGTTCCCACACGTCTTTCTGTAGATGTTTTGCCTCTTGCTGGCCCTGCCCCCGTCTTGGCTTTCCCCTATTTCAGTGCCTGCTTCTGCTTTGTCTTCTGACTCCACCCCTGCTTTTTTTTTCCTTGTGCTAATTCTGCTTCTCTTTCTGCTAATGCTAATTTCCTTTCTGCTGCCTACATTGATCCTACTGCTGCTTTCACTTCTCCTTCTCTGTCTCCTAGTTTTTCATACATCATTTCTGACCTCCTTGTAACTTCACTTCTTCATGATCCTCACTGGCTACTCCAACCTTGGCTTTACCTTATGGCTCCACTCAAAACTACTAGAGCATCTGATTTTTTTCAATTTCAAATTACCTCCCACCTAAAAAAAAAAAAATTTTTTTTTAAAGAATATATCACTAAAGTCATGGTGCTGTGTCTTAGATAGCTTGTTAAACTATGGGTTAGCTATTATGTTATTTCACCTGTGGAGCCGCCAGCCATGGCACAAGCTGAGGAGAAGAAGGAGCAAGGAGCACATGGACAGAGTATAACCATTTAGAGCCACAGGGACCGAAGTAACCCTTTGTCCTGAGAAAGGGATAGACTTGAGTGGCAGTAATTATCTCCTCTTCTGGAAGTAGATTAAGGAATGAGTGAGAGATAAGGCAATAACATAGAGTAAGTTTTTAGGAAATTCAATGAAAAGATATGAGAGAGCATGGAAGAGAGTTAATTAGCAATGTGAAACATTCCTATCCAGACAAGAAGGAAAGACTGGAAGCAAATAAGAGAAAGGAGGATAGAGGGAGCAAAGTTAGTAGCAAATGGGATTGACTTTAAGGGCACAGAATTGAAAGGGCGAACACAGTTGAAGCTGTGATACCGAATCCTTGGAAATAAGTAGAAAGGAGGGAAAGTTGGCATCTCTCACTTTCATGAGGCTTTTGAGTGGTTTTAATTATTCTTTTTCCTTTCTGTTGCAGGTCCTGAATCTGTGCCCCCTTCCCTTCTCAAAGTTGTGATGAAACCTATAGCAACTGTTGGAGAAAACCACCAGTATCCTCCTGTGAACTGGGCTGCTCTCCTCTCTCCACTTATGAGGCTAAACTTTGGTAAATATCATGTGTTTTTAAGTCTTCAGACTCTGCTTTTAGGTTGTGACCTGAATAGAAAGTGAGATTTTTTGTCACAATTGATAGTGACTGAATGGACCTCTGCGAACTTAAGGTTTGTCTTCTTGGGTGGGACAGCTGGGTTACTTCATTGAGTCACTTTTTAAATAGCTGAGGAGGAGGAGGAGTTTTGAAGACATATACCAGATGCACTCATCAGAATAGTACTCGACTGAGATGTGCGTGTTGCGGGGTGTGCGGTGTAGATCACAGAGAGCCTGGTTTGATGGTTATCAGACTGCACTTCCAGAACTCCAGGTTTCAACGAAATGCCCTATGGGATGCTGTATTAGTTTTCTGTTGCTGCCGTAACAAATTACCACAGACTTAGTGGCTTGAAACTATACAGATTTATTATCTTACAGTTCTGTAAGTCAGAAGTCCAACATAGTTCTCACTTCACTAAGATCAGGGTATCAACAGAACAACATTCTTTCTTTTGTTGCCCAGAGGAGTGATGTGGCTTGAATGTTTGTGTTCCCTGAAAATTCATATGTTGAGATCCTAAGCCTCAGTGTGATGGTATTAGGGGGTGGGTCCTTCAAGGACAATTAGGTCATGAGGAACCCTCATGAATGGAATCACTGTCCTTCTAAAAGAGGTCCACAGAAGTCCTCAGTCCACACTGTGGAGACACAGAAAGAAGCCAGTAGACTGCAGCTCAGGAAAGGGCTATCACCAGACACCCAACCATGCCGATACCCTGATCTTGGACTTCCAGCCACCAGAACTGTGAGAAATAAGTCTCTGTTGTTTATAAACCACCCAGTCTGTGGTGTTTTGTTATTGCAGTCCGAACAGACTGAGATGGGGAGATTCCATTCCCCTCCCTTTCCCAGCTTCTAGAGGATGCCCACTCCTTGGCTTGTGGCTCCCTTTCTTTGTCTTCAAAGCAAGCAGCAGAGGGCTAAAGAATCCTCATTCTGTCATCTTTCTGATTCTCTGAAGGCAGGAAAGGTTTTCCACTTGTAAAGATTCATGTGATTAATGGGTCCATCTGAATAATCCAGGATAATCTCCCCATCTCAAGGTCTTTAACCTTAATCACATCTGCAAAGTTCCTTTGCCAAGCAAGGGAACATAGTCACAAATTCCAGAGATTAGATGTAGACAGATTGTTCTGTTTATCCTGGGTACTTTGTGGTGAGAGTTAAAGGCAATGCACACCCCTGTTTGTCCAAAGCAAATTCTATGATGGAGTTAGCATATTAGCATATGGAAATTTAGCTTCACATATCAATATTTGCATCCCCACCTCCAAAAAAGAGGGAGCAAGAACAACTTGAACTGTGCTATAAATTATGGATGTGTATATATATATATGTGTGTATTTGCCATGAGTGCTCTATTATTTACAGTAGGTGCTTACTTACATATGATATACCAAAAGATTTGTATACTGTAATTTATGTGCAATTTATGGGATAATCAAAGATGATTTTAACTAAACACAATTTTTCATTTGAATGCTTTCATTTGAACCTAATCCTATGTAAGATATGGTGTCACCATGCTATATATCCAGAGATTTCATTTGAACACTATGTTCCCCTGCCCCTCCCCACTTATATGTGCTATGTTAAAGATGTTGGTATTTTAGTAAAAAGAAGAAAAAGCCTGGTTAGGAAGATATATCTGCTGATGGGGATTGGACTTAAAAAAGACTGGATCATTAAAGAATGTGACATCTTTAAATCCTTCCAGATCTGGATTTGTCTATGTGCTAAATGCAAGGTAGAGAGGAGAGAAAAAAGAAAAATGAGATTTTTAGCTAGAATTTTCTCAAATTTTTAATAGTATTTGAGTCTTTAGGTTTGTCTAAACATTGTAAGAGAAATTTGCCAAGCTAGTTCAAGATCCTTACCAGTTCTAAGACTCAGGCCTCTAATCCAGTAGATACATTCATTTGTTTCACAACTAAAAATGTCTCTTGAAATACCTTATGGTTTGCTGAAGTTCCATTACTGTTAGACATCATACAAAAGTTATTTTACCTTTAGCTGTATTATAGGGGACACTGAAACCTAAACATGGGTTACAAGAGGCACCTACCTGCATTACAGATGTTCTTCTCGCTTTTTCTCTTTCAGGTGAAGAGATTCAGCAACTGTGTCTTGAAATTATGGTGACCCAGGCACAGTCCTCCCAGAATGTCACTGCACTGTTGGGAATGTGGGTGATGCCACCTCTGATCCATGGTCTGAGTGTAAGTAGTAATTAAGGGTGTTGAGCAACAGGAGGGTATAGTTGTTGTGGGGGAGATCAGCATTCATTTGGTTATGAGTTCTCAAAGTCAAGAGTGGACAAGTGGGATCTCACAAAGAGTGAGCAATTGATGGTATCTGGCCAGGAGATTGGAAAATGGTGGGACTTGAAACTCTGCCATAGCCATCACCATGTATGCTTTCAACTTTTCATGCTTTTCATGTTTATTACAAGAAAAAGGGGAAATGATGATCAGAGATGTTCAAGCTCCTTTCTTAAGACCACACAGGTAGAAAGTTGTAGAGTTACTGGAACCTGGGTTTATTTGTTTATATGATCTACATAATCATTACAGCAGGGATTAAAAGAAAGGCAAATCCACATGCTTTTGATAAACAATCCCTCATCCCTCCCTTTCACAGAAAGGCAGCAATTAAGATGAGCCTTGAAAGCTTGGTAGGATTTTATTAGGCATCAAATTAGAGACCCCAGAGGATGTAATTGGGAGGGTGTAGGGGGAGAGAGTAGAACATCTCTGTCCATAGGTGTTCAGCTTGAGTAAAATGCTGAGGAAGAAGTGATCCAGCTTAGCCTTTGTGATAGAAGTGGCACCAGCTTCCAGGGTATAGACTAAGGGTAGGTAGGAAGAAAGGGGTGAGATTATTTAAAGATATGAAATAAACAAAGATGTATCATTTCAGTTACATTTCAAGTTAGGACAAAAAAAAAAACATATTCCATGATTCCTTAGAGGTTCACCAATTGATTATGAACTAAATGATCTTTTTTTTTTATTCTTCTATTCCTGGAGGCTTTAATTCTTTGAGAATGGTGAAAAGTGCTCTTATTATTTCATCTTTTTTTATGTATATAATCATCTTTATTGTAATTCATGAGTGCATTAAAAACTGGTATGGATCTCTTTATTAACACATGTAGATTCTCATGGGCATCTGCTTTTTACTTTTACTTGAGAATGGTAAAAGGGGTCAATATCTTAGTATCATTACATCAAGTTCTCAACTCATAGGAAGACTGGAAAGCTCTCTTAGTATTTCCAGATCACTATACTGTCTGCCAAACAGCCCACAGTAGGCACCTGGGCAACAGAACACTCTGTTACTCTGCTTGTTTTTAAGGTGCATTTCCAAGGCTCAACATTGTGCTCAAACATTTTCAAATTGCCCTGGCTAATCTTCCAAGTAGTCTTTACTCAATTTACTAATCTCCCTGCCAGATAAAGGACCCCAAAGCTTTGTTAACCACGAAGTTAGGCAAGGCTCCTCTTCTCTTCCCAGATCAAGTTATTTGCAATCCTCAAAGACTGCTAGTATCAAAAGTGGAGGACAGTAGTCTTTCCCGAAAAAGCCCTTGTCTTTTGACTTTAGTCTCTACTCTGTGCTTTTTTAAAAAAAGTTTTCCTACATCTCCTAATTCTTTTGAATTGAAGGTCAGTGTTATTGACATCTGGGTCCTTTCAGTAGGTTCTGTTACCTGTCTGCTCCAAGCAGCTCCCATCCAGCTGCCCTGTAATGAGCACGTGTTACGTTGCTCCTACTGGTAAGCTCTCAGTGAACACTGTCAGTCATCAGGTTTAATCTCTCTTCAACCCTGACAGGGGCTTCCCAGGTGGCACTAGTGGTAGAGAATCGACCTGTCAGTGCAGGAGATGAAAGAGACCTGGGTTTGATCCCTGGGTCTGGAAGATCCCCTGGAGAAGGGAATGGCTATCCACTCCAGTATACTTGCCTGGAGAATTCCATGGACAGAGAGGCTTGGCAGGCTACAGTCCATGGGGTTGCAAAAGAGTCAGACACAACTGAGTACGCACGCACATATACAACCCTGACAGGCCAATTTTTTTTACAGCTCTATTGAGTTCTGATTTATATTCCATAAAATATGGCTATTTTAAGTGTATAATTTGATGAGTCTTAGTACATTTATCCATTTTCATCCATCACCAATAGCATTTCCACCACCCCCCAAAATTCCATTGTCCCTACTTATAGTTAATCCCCACTCCCAATCTCAGACCCAGGCTACTATTGATCTTCTTTTGGTCTCTATAATTTTGCTACTTTAAAGAACTTTCATATAAATTTACATTTCATATAAATTTTAGAAATTCTTTAGAATGGAATCGTACAGTATGAAAGCTTTTGTTTCTGACTTATTTCACCTCTGAGAAGTAGATTTTTTTAATTATTGCCATTTTACAGGTTGATAAACTGAGGCAAGTAGTGGTTAAGCAAAGCTTATATAGCTCATCAATGGAAACACTGGCTGACTCAAAAGCCTGTGCCTTGCACACTGTTCTATAATGCTTCTTTCCTTTGAAATCATCTATAATTCTAACTGCCTGTTTTCTTGATCTCAGATATTTTTCTAGGTTTTAGTTATCCTTCCATTTCTCCTTTAAATCTGTCCTGTTTTTTTTTTTACATTCGTCTTTGATTAGGAACCTTTCTTATTATCTTTGTTAATTAACAAATTGTTTGTAAATTCATTTTTTAAATTATGTACCTTCTCATTTAAAAAAAAGGTCTGAAATGGCATGTTCTTTAATGTGAAATCTTGTCTAACTCATGCAGCTACATTGATCTTTTTAGAAATTTACCGATTTTTGTCAGATTTTATTTTTTAAAACATTTCTTTCAGACTTGCTGCTCCTTAGTATCATACTGAACGTTTCTAAGAATTTTTGAAGCCTGCTTCCTTACAGTCTATGGCTCATAGATATCACTAACCACACCCTTCTTAGCTATCCTGAACTCTAAGACACTATGGTCAGTTTCACATGCTTGGCTGGTTCTTCTTGACTCAGAATTGGCTCCAGAACTCCTGTTCCCCTGATTATTTTCTCATGCTTTCTCAGAAAAAGAAATTAATAATATCAGATATTCTGTTTAGCCAATTTCCAACAGTTGAGTCTTCATCTCCAGTAGCTTTTCTTGCTAGAGAATGTGACCTTTTAAGACTGAATAGCAACTGTCATGTACTTTGAGAAGTAGCATTTTATTCCCCTCACTGGAAAGACCTAAGATTTGAGATAAATTGTTCACGGATGGATTGGCAGATACCACATATCCACACAAGCGCCCTAGATCAGAAGTTACTGCAGCAGCAAACATCACAGGCATTGGTGATTCATTGGCCCATGAAGCTGTGGGGAAATGAGGGTCTAGGAAGCAACATGAACCATTTAAAATTTCATTTTACCCTCAAGACGGTGATGACCTAGAGGTTTTGAGCATTACAAACCCAGACTTGCCTGTTGACATCTGATCTCTTCGGTTTCTCTTTCAGCTGAATATCAAGAAATACCTTCTCCTATCTGTGCCTTCATGGATAAAATATGTCTCTGATGAACAGATCGTGGGTTTTGTTGAAAGCTTAATGGTGGCAGTTTTTAAAGCAGCTTCCCCACTCTCCAGTCCTGAGTTACGCCTAAGTGCCTTACAGGGCCTGAGTCAGGCCATGAAACTGCCCAGCCCTTCCCACCATCTCTGGAGTCTGCTCAGCGAAGCTACTAGGAAAATTTTTGACCTCCTGCCAAATAAGATTCGGGTGAGGAACAAAAATATTTGCATTCCTGACAATTTGTGTTTGGGATTTTTTAAAGCCTTTTTGGCAAAGCGGGGAGGTGTATGTTTTTAAGAATGTGGTGGGAAGACTAGCAAGAAATAACCACATTCTTCACTAAGAATGTTTGCTTCCAAAATCTAAATTGAGGTTGAAAATTTAGAACCAAAGTTTTGAGCACGCTCTGAAGCAGGTTAACCAGTGTAGCACCAGGAAATTTGCTCTCAGGTCTTTTACCAAATGCCCATAGAAGATGAGCAAGTTCAGAAACGCTTACACCTGGGGAATCCTTGGGCATATTGTCCAACACTTAATATTTGCATAAGGCAACTTAATACTAGCTTTGCCCCTCCCCCAACAGACCTCTGAAATGTAGTTGTACAAAGAAGTAGAAAATCCATCTAGAATGATGGGTTCTGATGAGAAAAAAGTACAGCCAAACAAAATACACCAAGTAACAGGAAAGATGATGTATAAATGATAAAAAAATTGGCCACGAGTTTTGGCTTGGTTAAAATTAAAATCTTATCAGCTGCTGTTCATGGAGATAAGCAAAGCTAAAGATTTGTCAGAAGAGTGAAAATATGCATGTTATCTTACACTGTATTTTGACATGCTTGGGATTTTTCTTTACCAGAGAAATGATCTAGAGCTGTATATCAGTGTAGCAAAGTGCCTCTCGGAAATGACAGATGATGAAGCCAATCGGGTTGCCCAGATTACTGAGGTAATAACATATCCATGTGTTTTTTTGTTATTGAGATGGGTATTACAATTGATATGGTTATAGTATCCTTTTGGCTGAAGCTCACTTTGTTTCATATTTGTTAGTTACTGACCAGTTTCAGGAAACTCTCTCATTCACTGTGGGGTCTCATGTCCAGCCTACTGTGGTTGGATATGTGGTATATAAATGGGTAGATTAATGAATAACTTTTTTTTCAACTGGTGTGTAGTTCCTTTACAACGTTGTGCTAGTTTCTATTGCACAGAGAAATAAATCAGCTATATGTTGTGTACATATATCCAGTCGATTTTGGATTTCCTTCCCATTAGGTCACCACAGAGCATTAAGTAGAATTCCTTGTGCCATACAGTAGGTTCTCATTAGTTATCTGTTTCATTCATACTAATGTATATGTGTGAATCCCAGTTTCCCAATTCATCCCACCTCCCCATTCCCTTCTTGGTGTCCATACATTTGTTTTCCATTTCTGCCTTACAAACAGATTCATCTATACTGTTTTTCTAGATTCCACATATGTGCATTAATATACGATATTTTTCTCCTTCTGACTCACTTCACTGTTTATGACAGTCTCTGGTCTATCCACATCTCTACAAATGACCCAGTTTCATTCCTTTTTAGGTTAATATATATTCCATTGTATATATGTAGTAGTATAAATGGACAGATGAATGATAACTTTTTAACCTAATTAATCACACTTTGTCAAGAACATTTTAGTGTTCCCTATGGGTAAAAAGCATTAGTCGCTCAGTTGTGTCTGACTCTTTTAAAACCCCAGGGACTGTAGCCTCTGTCCATTGAATTCTCCAGGAAGATCCCCTGGAGAAATGGCTACCCACCCAGTGTTCTTGACTGGTGAATTCCAGGGACAAGGGAGCCTGGCAGGCTATAGTCCATGGGCTTGCAAAGAGTCAGACATGACTGAACGACTAAGCCAGCACAGCCCAAGCAATTCAATAAGGAAATGCTTGAGAAAGTGGACTCTGGAGCCTCACTGCCCAAGTGTGAAATCCAGTCTCTCATTTACTAGCAATGTGACCTTGGTTAAGTGTCATATTCTCTCTCTGCCTCGGTTTCTTGATCTATACAAGGAAAATAATAGCGCATACCTATTAGGGTCGTTTTGAGAGTTAAATGACTTAATCCTTGTTAAGTTGTTGGAAAAGTGCCTGACCCAAGGCAAGGACTCAGTAATAAGTTATTATCATAATTATTACATTCATGTAATGTATTATGTCTTGTTATTATATTCATGTTGTATAGTTGGAAGTTAAGATAATTTACTTTGTGGTACCTAAAGCTCAAAGTGGCTTTGTTACTCACTTGTGTTTCTGAAGTGCCATTCAGAACATTGTCACTAGAACATTCTAAATGGTGTTCTGATGTCCACCATAGAGTATGTGTTCTGCTGAGCCCTGTGTTTTTCTATCCATCTCTAGAAAGAACAGATATAAGAAGGTACAGGTGAAGAGCTGAGACTTCTTGGGTTTCAGTTCTTACTCTGTGGCATTAAGCAAGTTCCCTAACTTCTGTGCTTCAGTCTCCTCATCTGTAAAGGAGGATGATAATAGTAATCTATTGCTCAGTGTTACTATGAGAATGAAATGATTAATACAGTGGTCCTCAAACTTTTTGGTCTCAGGGCCACTTTAGTGTCTTAAAAATTATCAAGGACTTCAAAGAGCTTTTGTTTATGTGGGTTATATCTGTCAATGTTTACCATGTTAGAAATTAAAACTAGAAAATTTTTACAATATTACTTAAAAGTAGTAATAAATCCATTGCATCTTACTTAACATGTAAGAAAAAAATTTTTTTTTCCAAAAAACAGGTTAGTTTAGAAAGTTAGAAAAGTGTCATTGTCTTACATTTTGTAAGTCTCTTCAATGTCTTCATAGAAGACAGCTGCATTTTCATGACTGCTACTCATTCAATCTGTTGTGATGTCATTTTGGTGAAGTGTGTGAAGAAAATCCAGCTTCACACAGACAGGAAGGTAGAATGGGGAAGGGTGTTAGTTAGTAGTCTTTTCGGATAACATGTGCGTATCTTTCTTTGATATTGTACTGAAAGTCAGCAAGTGGTGATTTCTTATAGGTTAGTTGCAGTGTGGAATCTGAAACCAGATCAGTGAACTTCATACTCTACTACAGTAAAATCCATTGGTCCATTGCACTGTGGATCTTTTACCAATGCATGATTTTATAAGATACTATTGCAAGATTTTTAAGATATATTGGTCATTTGGACAGATTTATAGAACAGTCATTTAGACTCTGTGGGAGAAGGCGAGGGTGGGATGTTTCAAGAGAACAGCATCGAAACATGTATACTATCAAGGGTGAAACAGATCACCAGCCCAGGTTGGATGCATGAGACAAGCGCTCGGACCTGGTGCTCTGGGAGGACCTGGAGGGAGCGGGTGGAGAGGGAGGTGGGAGGGGGGATCGGGATGGGGAAGACATGTAAACTCAAGGACGTTTCATTTCAATGTATGACAAAATTCACTACAAATTAAAAAAAAAAAAAAAAAAAGGTAAAAAACAGTATAAAATATATATAACATGTGGAATATTTTATGGTTTTTATGGCATATAATTAGGCAAAATTTAAAACTATATTAAAGCATAATCTCATTTAAAATATGAGTATTATATATGGGACTTCCCTGGTGGTTCACTGGTTGGGACTTTACCTTCCGCTGCAGGGGATGCAGGTTTAATCCCTGGTCAGGGAATTAAGATCCCACATGCCTTGTGACCAAAAAAACAAAACGTAAAATAGAAGCAATATTGTAAAAAATTCAACTAAAGACTTTAAAAATGGCACATATTAAAAAAAAAATCTTTAAAAAAATGAATAGTTTTAAAATATAAATATAGGTACTATATAAACACATGTATTTTCTAAATACTGAAAATCTATAACCAAATTCTAATAATATATTTCCTTGGGATGGTAGAAGCTATAGTTTTTCCAGTAAAAGAAAAAAAAAAAAAAAAAGATATATTGGTCATTTGGAAAATATTGAGTCACTAAATTTTGAAAATCTTCCAAATGTTGGTACATTTCATTATAAACATCAAAACATCGTATTTGTCACTATTACCGGCAACCTCATCAGAAAAGTCTTTTATGTATATATGTCTTGTATGTATCTTGGGAAGCTGCCAAAGTCATAGTAGCAAATACAGATTTTCCAAAATCTAGTTTTCACTTACAAGCACACATTTTGTCATTGGCACTAACTAATGTCAAGTATTTTCCTTGGAAATGGCAGTCCCATTTCCTTCACTTTTAAAAAATAATCAAATACTCAGTTTTCATAACCATAGTTTGTTTATCAATCATTCTTTCAAGTAAATAAATGGTGGCCTGTGAAAAGAGTGGCTATTTCAGCTCACAACTCACTCTGAGAACTTTCTCCTTGAGATGAACATCACACTTGGGGATGCAGCACAAGAGCTTTATGCATACTTCCCATTTGGTCATACAGAACATTACAAAGATGTATATTCAAGGGCAGAGGTTTAACAAAACTAGTAATTTTATTGTTTACAAGGATATTTTAAATGAAACTAGATTTTTAAAAAATTGCCAGTGTCAGTAAAAAATACAATGAATATTACTCCTGTTTAGGGTCTCTTATGAATATAGTTTGACCTCACAGACCCTCTCTTCTAAAAGGGTCTTGGGTCCCCCAGAGGTCTGTGTACCAAACTTTGTGAAATGCCAAATTAATGCAGGTCAAGTGCTTCAAATGTCGGCCTGGCACATTTTAAGTTCTGTATTTGTTGGTTATCATTGTTATTATTTGTGTGTCTTTACTAAATATCCTCACCAGTTGACCCTTGAAATCATTGATGGTTTTTATGAGAAAACAAGAGGTGACATTACAACTGTCTGTAGGTTCATTCTGAGACAGCACACAGGCAGATAGGTTACACAGTGCAGGAAACAAAGCAGTTTTAGCATTTGGAGTGGTAATCAACTCCACCCTTTCTCACCCTTTCTCTTTTGCCCTTGCCCCAAGGTTGTGTAACAACTTCAGTTAATTTAATAGCAACTGAACAATTTGCTTTTTTGCAGAGTAGCCTAGAAAAGGCTGCCTTTGTCAGGCTCTACTTGGTCTCTCAAGGACGATTCCCCTTGATGGGCTTGACCGATGTGCTCAGTGTTGCTGTCCGGCACCGTGAAAAAGACACGCTGGCTTGGATGACACTGCAGAGCTTATACCAGGCACGGATCGTGAGCCATGCCAACACTGGTAAGGCCAACCAGGGAGAACATCAGGACAGACAGACATGCCCACCATCTCTTTGAGGTTATCATTGTTTCCTCAACTTAAGAACTAGTTTAGGGCTTCCTGATGCGGGTGAGGACTTGCTACCCCCAAATGAGCAGCACCTGGGATAGAAAAGCACAATTACAGCTCACAGCAGCAACTCTTCAGAGGTGAGAATAAATTCTGTTGGAGATTTGGATCTCATATTTGGCCTTCCAGGCCCACAGAGACATAAGCGGGTTTATCAGGTTGAATCTGCCTGCTTCTGTTTCTCAGACAGATGGATGCGAATGGATTCTGCCTGATGTTTTCATGAACATGGCTTTTGGGTGGTCATTTAACAAACAGAAAAAAAAAAGAGGCAACCACAAATTAAATAGTTATTCTAGAGAAGAACTTCTCAGGGGTGAGAAGAATAAAATCTGGACACCCTGACTATATCCTCATGTCAGAAACTCCAGGCCTGAAGCTCTGCTAATGAATGGTGCAACTTTAAGGCCATTTTAGACATTTATGCTGTAATTATCATCTAAAGAGAGAGCTCCTTCAACCCAGTGCTCTGTGACAACTTGGAGGGGTGGGAGGGGGGAGGGGGTTCAAGAAGGGAGGGGACAAATGTGTACCAGTGGCTGATTCATGTTGATGTATGGCAGAGGTCAACAAATATTGTAAAGCAGTTATCCTCCAGTTAAAAATTAATAGGAGGAAAAAATAAAGAGGGAGCTCCTTATTTCTCCTCCATGCCTTTGGTCATATACTTGTAATTTTCTAAATGTATGTTCAGGATGTGATCAGATTGGATGTGACTAGAAGGCCCTTGTAAGCCATATTCCCCATCTCTTGTATTTTGAAGGCTATGAGAGAAGGCTGACAAATATAATTAAAATACTCTTTGCAAGATTGTGTGGGAAATTTTGATTCCTCTTCCTCTTTGGCAACTGAGATAGTTGTCTCCTGTCCACATTAGTGCCTGCCCAATGAAAACTGAACCTGTGATGAAAAATGAGATTTTTTCACTCTATCTCAGAAGTATATTTATCCGGTAGAAAACTAGTAGGTGTTCCCAGTTAAGCATGAAAATACATGAAAGAAACAAATAAATTTGATATTGCCGTTGGTTGTAACCAGCTAGCCTTCAAAGTTAGTTTGAATTTTGAAGTGGCAAGAGTTTTGAAAATGGCAAGAGTAGGAAAGTGCTTCCTTCATTTTTTTAATTAATCTTTTTTTTTTTCTTTGTCTTATTCACCTAATGCTAGTGGTGGTTAACCTTTTTGGGGTCATAAATCGTTTTCAGGTGGGTTGAAAATTCCCCTTCAATATGTGCATGTAAGTACTGGCACAAACACAGTGCCATTTTCCTCTCATGCACTAAATTTTGAAGATCTTTCCAAGTAGTCTTTGCTTTGCTGGGAATCCTCATTTTTGAAAGGAAAAAATTATGTTTGTTCTCTAGTTAGCCTACTACAGCTGGGTTTTGGGTTTGGCGCTTTTTTTAATGTCTTTAGGATAGGTATTCTGTATGATTTTGTCATAAATTGAGAACTTTAAGCAAGGGAGGACTATAAGAACAATTAATTATCAAAGATTTAACATTACTAACTCGTGGGCATGTCCAGTTTCTCCCAGTGTTTAGTGTTGAGAAATTCCATTAAATGCATTTGACCATTTGTCAGGTTTGAAGAATAAATTTAGCTTTTAAAAATAAAGACCAAAATAAGGTCATCTGATGTGAATAGTATTAAAAAAAACTCTCTCTTGTGTGAGAACAAGTCTCAGGTACCAGAAGAGGACTTGTAACGGTTGTATAGAGTCCTCAGTGGGTCTTTTGCTTTAGTTATGATAATTATTATTGATCTGTCTTACATTGCAAAGAGAAACCATGGTCTGGTAATACATGTCCTTTTGTTTCAGGCGTGTTGAAGAGAATGGAGTGGCTCTTGGAACTGATGGGTTATATCAGAAATGTTGCTTACCAGTCAACATCTGTTCAGAACGTGGCTCTTGATGAGGTACAGTCTAGAGGAGTCATTTGTGGCTCTCTTAAAATACAGAGTATATTTAGTCTCCCAAAAGAGGAACATGTTGCTGCTCGAAGCTCTCTTTCCTCCCTTCATTTTTGGGAAACAAGGATGACAATTCTCTGACATCACAGGAAACGGGTGTTCTTACTAGAATCTTAAAGATGCCCACAGCTGCCCTTTGAAAAATATTTTCAACACCTCCCTTGACAGGCAGCACACAGAAGTTCTAGCGAGAGGGGGAATCTGGGGCCCTGTGTACTTGAGCTGGATCCCACAGAGACTGTGGGGTGCAGGGCTCTAGCCTCCACCGTGGTCCAGAGCTTGGCTTTAAACACCTGGTTTGAAGGGGTTCCTGAATGTGTGCAAGCAATCTGTGTTTGTGCCAGTGCTTACACACACATACTGAAGGGGAATTTCCACTCTGCCCGAAAATGATCTATGACCCAAAGAGGTTAACCATCACTAGTATTAGGTGAATAAGACCAGAAAAAAAAAGATTAATGAAAAAAAAATGAAGGAAGCACTTTCCTATTCTTGCCATTTTCTTGACTCAGCTGTGCATTTTTTTGTGTGTGTATTTTTCCATAGCCATGTTTCATAGATCTGCTGTTTACTTAAAATATATGTAACCTTGGATATTGTTTGATATTCTGCCCAGCTTTTCTGCGGAGCTGTGTGTCTTTTTGAAATTTTTATTAATGAGATTAGGCATTTTAAGAGATTGAGGGGTACTTTTAAAGCTTTTTTTTGAGCTTTCCTCTTATTTCCAAAGTTTATATTAACTTTCTCTGCTTTCTTACAAAGATCTTTTGAAACTTAGAAAATACAAATAAGCAGAAAGAATCATTTAAATCAGAGTAATGCAGTAACTCAGAGGTAGCCCTTGTTATCAACATTTCTATGTGTCTAGTCTATAAAATCCAAATGTATGGATTCTAAACAGATTTTTTTAAATGCATATGGAAAGTCACATGTTGTTTCTGTTCAAAAACAGAATATACTATACATATTTTTTTAAATTTTGGCCACATGATAATAAACCTTAATATCCCTGTTCATATCTCTCTTAATTAATTTTTAAATCTCTTTGAAAACACCAAAACAGAGGATGAATGCTTGGATCTCAGTACGATTAGGCATTAAATAAATTATGTTCCTCTTGAAATGTTAGAACAATAATAATGAAACTGTTGGGCCTTCTCTTCTCACGAAAGAGGATCCTTCAAACCTTCTGAAACCCCAGACTGTCTCTTCATTAAGCATGGAAACGATTTGCTATCCTATCCAGTTCCTCTTGTGGGATAGGGGTGGGGCAGGAGGAAGGCTTGGGTGAAGGAGAAGATAACGTTTCCTCATGATGTGAGCTGTGTGTGTGAACATGTGTTACTTTGCACTGTTAAAGTGTGTGACCTCACCCTGTTTCCACTTCTGCTGTAGGCTTTGGACTTCTTGCTGCTGATATTCGCAGCCGCGGTGGTTGCATGGGCAGACCACGCTGCCCCTCTCCTCCTCGGCCTCAGTGCCAGTTGGTTGCCATGGCATCAGGAACATGGCCCAGCTGGGCCAGCATCAAGCGTGCTTGGCAGGAGCCCATTACACAGGGTCACTCTGCAGGAGGCTCTCACTCTCCTTCCTAGCAGCATGCCTCTTCTGCTGCAGAAAGAGCCGTGGAAGGAACAGACCCAGAAGGTGAGACTGGCAGCCACCTGCTTCCGGGCAGGCGGCCGTTTTCTCTTCGGCAGCTTCTGCTGTAGAACTGCAGTGGGAGATAAGTGAAACCTGAGTCACACGACAGGCTTTCTTACTCAGTCTCACATCTCAGCCAGATGCAGGGCCGCAGAGGCTGAGGGTAGCTCAGGCTTAGGGTAACTGCTGGCTGAAAACAACAGTGATAATGGCAACAACTTGCTTACAGTTAGGGGTGAGATGGAAAGAAAAACTTGTGCTTGCCTTCATTGGTTGAAGACTTACATGTTCTTGATCCTGGGGATAAAGGATGAGTAACTCTCTGAAAGCTCAAAATTTCATAGTGAGGACAGACGGGAAGGCAAGTTCAAAATTGCAAGATGGTATGATAAGGATGAGCTTCCCCAGTGGCTCTCAGTGTTAAAGAATCCACCTGCCAGTGCAGGAGACCCAGGAGACACAGGTTCGATCCCTGGGTTGGGAAGATCCACTGGAGTAGGACATGGCAACCCACTCCAGTATTCTTCCCTGGAAAATTCCATGGACAGAGTAGCCTGGCGGGCTACAGTCCATGGGGTCACAAAGAGTCAGACACAGCAGAGCATGCTCACATGTGATAAGGATACAGTTGATAAACAAGGGAAGGGGTGATCAACAAAGTGTGGGGGGAAATCTTCCAGGGGAGCTGTGAATCTGGAGTACCCATCTTTTACCATATTTAAGGTTCCCCACAGCTCATTCCATGTAGTAGCCATGTTCCAGGTGCTTCTGGCCTGTGGTAGATACCATGGGGAGATCTGTAAAGGTCTAATGTCATCCCCTTTGCCCTCAGGAAAACACAAACTATAGGGAGTACCTTTTGGTTTTTAATACTGAGTTTCCCCAGGCTACTAGCTGTCTTGCAGAGCATATGAAAATGAGGTACATCCTGTATTTCTCATTGCATGGCTCTGGAGTTGGTGATGGACAGGGAGGCCTGGCGTGCTGCAGTTCATGGGGTTGCAAAGAGTTGGACATGACAGCGATTGAACTGAACTGAACCTGTGCTGAATTCTCAATTGAAGGATTTTTTTGAATCCCATGTAATCAAACTGGATCTTTATGAGGTTAAAAGCTTACAGCCAACTTTTGTGGCTTACTCTTAAAATCTGAACCTTAGTCTTTAAAAATATGTCTAAACTGTGGACCCACAGTTTAGCCATGAACAACTCCATCGAACATCTCAAATAAAATGCCTTTGTTTTCTTAAACCTGATAAGCATTAGCGTTATTACCTCTAATTTTGTATTTTCTTTTTCACTTTAATTATTTCTGGTTTGGGACACCCAGTTCATTTTGGACTACAGCATAGACATCTTGCATCTATTATGTATTTGTAGTACTTGATTTATTTACTTACCAGGAGGATATGATAAAACAAAATTGAGGAAAAGAAAATAAAGAATTTTAACTAAAGCAGGGAATTAGGAATATTTTATTTTTCTGTTTTCTTTTCAACCCACATACTATGTCCAAAGTTAAAATGCCTAGTTCCTATGACTAGTATTTTTTAGTGAGTCAAGATAGGGAATATTCAGTCAATGAAATTACCCAGTATCTAATTCAAAAACAATTTTGGCTATACCCGGGAGATCAAACTCACGAGTACGTGGAGTTTCTACCGTCTGCAGGATTTATTTGCAGTTAACATGCTTGGGTCTACCTAGCAAATTGTCTTACACCTTCTCTGTTGCATTTCAACTTGGCTTCATATCCATTTGGGCACAAACTATTCTTAGCTACAGAAACATATTTTAGTAACAGGGGCTTACAGCTGATGTGTTTACCCATTTACTGCCCACCCAGGAGCCTAGGCCTGATGCACACGGAATCAGGTGGCAGGTGGCATGGCATGAAGGAGTGTGAGGCTTTGCAGCCAGATGTACTTGGCTTCAGATCTTGACTCTGCCAGTCATGGGGAGTGGACTTGGGCAAGGCTCTTACTCTTTCTGGGGCCTCTTAGAGTAATGAGAGAGAATGTTCATGGCACACCAGAGGCCCTCTGGGCACCTGTCTACCCCACTCTTAAGCTGTAGTAAGTCCCAGGATAATCAGTGAAAGAAGGAGGTCTGACTTTGCTGGGTCATTTAACTGAGGGCTGTTTGCCACATTCCCATCTCTTGTGCCTGGTCACGTCTCCTCTTCACTCTCCCAGCCCAGGCAGGTGTTATCTGGGGACTACTGTCCTGTTAGGCATATGTGCAGGTCCAAGGGCTTGAATGATGTCTTACCGATCCTGAGATTGTTGTCACTGATATCATTCTTCATTTTCACTCTAGTTCATTGACTGGCTGTTCAGCATCATGGAAAGCCCTAAGGAAGGACTCTCAGCAAAATCCAAGGATCTTTTAAAAGGTATTACTTTCATCCTTTATGCCCAGCATATGTGAAAACCATCCAGTATTGTCTATACTGGAGAACAGCATCCTAGCGTATGCTGGCTCCTGAAAGGACTCATCTTGGTTCAATTTAGAGAAGTAATCTGAAGCTGTCACCAGTATGGCATTTTTGAATTAGAAAGTGGATTTAAAAAGAATTCCATGGCCTTTAATTTTTATTTTTATTTATTTGTTTTTATTTTCTAATAAGACTAAATTTATTCAATACCCTAGTAAAAGTTTTTATTATAAGTATCCCAACAGTATAAAAAGTACAAAACAGATTTGTAGATTTCTAATATATTAATACAAAGTGCATGACTACATACAGTACATCCTACAGGCAAAGAGAGGAGGAAGGGGGAAAGAAGACTGTGGTTGAGGTCTAGTAATAAATAAATACAGAAGTAGAGATGATCCATATTATAGTATATTCTACCACCAATACTGCAGCCAAAATGTACAAAAAAAATTTCAAAATAACTCAGAAGGAAGATGATAATGGCTGGGGTTCTTATAATATACCTCAAAGTCTGTGGGATCACTGACCCAACTCACTGTGTAGTCTGTGCATATGGTGGTTTGTAGTTTTTTCCAAAGGAAGAAATATAAAATTTTAAGTTTCAATTAAGAACTACAAAACTATAGGGTGCCTATAAAAAGTGGCTCACTCTCTTGTTATGTATACTATCCAGTCTTTAAAATCCAGTTTTAAAAATAAGCACTGAGTCATGTTTTACCAAGGAGGCAAACGATCCTTCCTCATTATGAAAACAGGTGATATATTTTTCCTGTACTTTTAGAAAAGAGGCAATAGATAGTACTTTGGTTTGGGTTCAAGTAAAAGGCTTTTAAAGAAGGTTTTAGAATGGAAGAGCTCCACATTTAGGATGTATCATCTAACACCTCAATGTTCAGAAAGCCTGACTAAAAGAAGCCAAAGCAAAACCAACCCACTCAGCATTAACACACACCTCTTTTCTTTTAGTAGAATTTTACTTTAATATAGAATGAAAAAAAAAAACAAACCCAAAACCCTAACAGGTTAAAACAAGTCAAACAACCATTCTACACAGATAAAACCTTCACAAAGGTCAACTGAAGTAATCCAGAGCTAAAACTGAACTGTGCATATTTTCAGTGAAGTCGCCAGTCACGTAACATAAATTATTTATACACTTGCAAGCCCTCTAAGAAACGTGCCCCAAGAAGCATTAACCTTTGTTTTTTTCGTGTGCCATCCTAAAGACTTGCACATTGTTATTTTTCAGATAATCTAACATTTTTAATAGAGAATGTTCTCTACCAAGTGGTAATGCTTTGGTACTATTCATATAGGATTGCTTATCCTAAAGACTTGACATTTCCCCAAGAGGAACTTTGATTCTGCTTTAAATTTTGGTTCTGCTTTTTAAGTTTCATATAAATTAAAATGTGTATCAAATCTCAATATGGAGGGAGGTGACACAGGATGCAACATACACAGTCAAGTTACCTCTGCATATTTAGAAATTACTCCTTTAAGATATTCACACCAGAGAGCTGTCTGTCCTGCTTAACATTCAGTAGTATAGGTTTGAATCACCAGAAACCTTGGCAAGACCTTAATATTTCAGTTATTAACAACTACCTCTAGGGGCAAGTCCATGGTTACAAATTTATTATAATGAAGGAAAACAAGTGTAGCCATCCATCTTAAAAAATGCCCCAACCACTGCTTTTCAAAATAGAAAGACTAAAACTACATACGTTATCATACAACAAATCCCATCTCTGTCCCCTGAAAATTCCCCTAATTTCATTCATTAGAAGGGGATTTTTAAAAAAGACTTAAAGAACACTTTAAGCAGCATTCAGCTTTCCTATGAAATACTCAGCATTTTAAATATTATGTATACTTCTTTTTTATCTCTTAGTAAGCTTCACTGGCTTCAGAGTTTGTGGAGCTGGAAGAAAAATAACCCATTCAAAACTATTCTACAAATCCATCTTTTGGCAGAATAGTAGGTATCCAAATTAAAAATAGGAGGGTCATTTTGTTGCTTTGTTTTCCAAAATTTAAATCACTTTTGCTCCCCTTCTACATAAAGCTTAGTCACCACTCCTGAGTGGAGATGGGCAGAGGCTCTGGCCCCTGCTCCTGTGGCTTTTCAGCAGCTGCTTTCTTATTGCTGCAGCAAGGCTTGTATAGATGTGTGTCAATGAGGACTTCCCCAAAACGGCCTTTATAGATAATGCCACAGCGTATTTTCTGTCTTTTCCAGTATGTGAGATCTAAAAAGGAAAACACAGGTCTCTGTTGGAGCCAGAAGCCATCTCTGTATCTGAGCCATCATCTGACTGGTTACTTTAACAGGGAGACTGAGCTGGAGAGGCACTTGAGTTTGTACTGTGAGCATCAGATTTGTGGCCTTTAAATTCCTTCTGCAGTTTACTGATCTGGTTACTTTTTATCCTGTTTCCAGATAGAGTTTTCACTTTCTTTGGTTTCAGTGTAGTCTTTAGACTGGGTCCTGCCCTTGCATCTACCATATGATTCCAGCTTTTTTTTTTTATCCTGCTGGCAATTTCTTCCATTTTTTCACAAGCAGGACACAGGCATTACAGATATCTCCTGAATGAGTCTCATGTAACCCAAAACAGCTCTGGAAATCCTTTTCATAGCATTTACTGTCAGTGAATCAAGAACTGGAGGATTTAGCTCTGCAAATATAGCAGCCCTCTATACTTTGGTACATCTTTGGCTTGTGAAAACCAAACATCTCTTCTTCTGAGCAATAGCCTTCCAAAAGCAGCCATTTCACAGGCAATAACCATCCCGAGGGGCGCAGTGCACGCCAAGTCAACCCCCCTTCAATCGCTCCCTCCTCCTCAACTGCCTTGTCTAGAAAGATTGTCTCCTGCAGTTCTGCAGTTGCTACCGCTGGCGGGGAAGGTGTAGATTCCGCTTTCCCCCCTTTAATTTTTATTTAAGTGGTTTTTAAATGTTTTATTATAATCACAAAATATGACTAAATAAAAATTAGAAGATTCAGAAAAGTAAAAAAGAATAAGCAAAGAGGAATCCAGAAGCTCATTGCACTTGACAATTTTGATTATTTTTCCTAAGTGTTACCCACTCTGTGTGTAAGTTTTAACATTTTTATAACCATAGCCAATTGAAAAATGTACATACACACTTTGAGTACTGCCTTTTTTTACTTTAAAATTATTAAAAGCATTTTAACCTGTTTTTACACTAGCTTCATAAGTATTTTTCATGGCTCTATAGTATTTTCCCAGGGGAATTGGACATTTCCCATGCTTCCAGGCATTTAGATTGTTTTCATGTTTTTTATACATCTCTGTTGACTATTAAACTATGACTGC
The DNA here is from genome assembly GCA_012922965.1 of Capreolus pygargus. NCBI lineage: Eukaryota > Metazoa > Chordata > Mammalia > Artiodactyla > Cervidae > Capreolus > Capreolus pygargus. The sequence continues at coordinate 181,826 of SNSB01004531.1, read as the reverse complement.
AGGATCCACAAATATAAGCAGTCTTTCTGTGAAAATTACATAGATGTTTTTACTCAAACCTCAAACATCTTCTGGGTGTTGGTTCTGTGGTCCGAGATAGCTTGTACTGTCATCCACATCTTGGGACTTGGGGGTCAGGATCCTCCCAGTGGCTGCCACTGATGCCCCTGACATACTTTAAGTTACTGCACTGGAAAGTCTTACCTTGGGAAAGTTGCCTGTTGACCTACTCTTGTGATAACTGATCATATTTTGCTTTAAGTATGGTATATTGTATTGATTGCCTAACAAGCAAGAATTATCTAATGCACTGTTCCTCATTCTACAGTAGGTGGGAGGGCATGTGTAGGAAGGTGATTCTGATCAACCACCGAGCTTCACTGAGGATCAGAGCAGTGGTCTGACATATTTTCACTTGACCATTCCCAAGAAATTTACTGCTAGGACTTTCTCTACTTATTTTCCTTGGGGAGTTTGGACTCATTTTTAAAGGCCATGGGTCCATAATATCACTGGTTGTTCCCAACAAATACTGTCTTAGGTCATGAAGATAACAGTTAATTCCAGTGAAAAAAATTGTTATTTGGGTCAAGGAGGTACATGTTCACTTGGTCATATATTCAAGGAATTATTAGAGTCACACATCATTATTGTATAGCTCTGATTTATCTTCATTCTCTCACACTATTATACTTTAAATAATATCAATGTATTGATATTTATATTCATATTCTAAAATAAGATATATAATAAGTTACCTAAAGGGATTATACACAACTTCCTTACTTTAAATTGAGCCCATGAACCTAACTTCATTACAGGATCAGTTTGTTTACTTTTTAATAAAACACTGAGTAGAAAAGTCATATTCGTGTAGAAAAGTGCACAAGTAGATTTTTGCAAAGGGAACATACCTATGTAGTCAGCACTTGGATTAAGAAAAAGAGCATCACCAGCATCCCAGAAGTCAGTTTGTTTTAAATCTGTGGAATTTCCCACTACCTGGTTGCAAAGTAACTTAAAAAAAACTTTTCCTCAACCTTTACTAATGGTTTCTTCCATTAAAATTCTGTCTAAGGCTTGATAGTAATTCTTAAAGATTAGCCAAGTAGGAACAAGTCAAGTTCTGTTCTGATACCTTTTTGATCTAAATCATCTTTTCAAATGTAACTGCACCAGATGCAACAGTGTGCTTTTTTTTGTCCCCTTTAGCTACCATGCTGTCCTTGAGAGTGCTCCCAGAGTTTAAGAAGAAAGCTGTATGGACCAGAGCCTATGGTTGGTGAACAGCTTCGCAGTGGCCAGCAGCATTCTCAGATGGATGAGGAAAACCATATAGGCAGAAGGAATTTTTCAGAATTCGTGTCTGGGATTGCTGAGACATGATGCAGAGAGCTCAAGGGCATGACAGGGTGGCCATACAACTCACAGTTTGGACAGTGCATGCCTGGAAAAGCTGCTTTGGTACCCAGGCCAGTTGAGACTGAAATAAGAACCTGAATTTTATTTGGCTGAGATCTGAAGGTTTTCTTTTGTGAAAATTTGACTATATCATTTCCTCCCTGCTAAATTCTAGTAAAACAATCTTGTGAAATTGGTGCATGTTGACTTTTGTTTTAAGGCATGGTGAAAATTTTGCTCACAAAACCAAACTGTAGTGGTGACAGTGGAATCTGTTTCCCATGAAGTCTCTAGAGGATATTCATTGACTCAATAAGTTAGACATGTTTTCTTATTCTTACTGTTAAAACACTCTTGGAACTGCTCTACATGCTTAAATAATAAGCGTGGTGTTAACCATTGCTAAATCAGACCCAAAAATGGTGGCTATAATTTTTTTATGCTTGAGTCTCTTGAATGCAAGTGAAAGTTACCCAGTTCAGAATAAGAAAGGAAAGGTGTCTTTGCTTATAGGTATGGTGGAAGCAACATGGGGTGTGTGGTGGGGGGGCACGCTAACTGACCAGGCCTGGGTCATATGTCCATCCACCTGAACTGGGTTCCCCCCAGAAGAAAGGTGATGGGGTGCTAGGCAAGCAAAAAATGGCAAATAGCTCCTCAAAAGATCAAAAGATTATACATTTTTAATAAGTACAAATCTCTGTCTTAATTAGGGTGACTGGTGGCATAATGGCAAGTAAATAAAGGAATGTGACAGTATCCTCAAGGGTTGCATTTTACTCAGGGGCTCGGAATCAGCCAGGAATTTAATTTTGCTCTGATTGCTAATTATTATTCCTTCATGCAGCCATTAATCAGGGTGGTCTTTAGCCAGTCATACAAACAAGTGATATAAGTGTGTATGGCATTATTGGGGAGGAAAGGTGTGGCCCTGGAATAATATACCTCTGTGGCATGTACCTTCAAGTTGTCACCAAGCCTACCTATCACTTGGGTTAAAAACAGCTCTGATTTTCCAAATATGTGCATTTATGATTACAGGTTTCAAATATTTGTGGTTCACTGGGTAATTCACACTGTTTCCAGGTCACAGCTCTTTCTTTTGCTGAGCTCCATAGGGTGCCGGGACGCTTATAGAAAAGGAGGAAAGGAAGTACTTAACTCAGGTAGTACTTAACTGCATCACCAGTATTTCATTTCTGTTACCTCCTTAGAGGCTGAGCTACAGGGAAATGAGTTTTAAGGAAGCAGAAATGGAGAACATTTCTGTGAGAAGCCAGTCTCCGTCTCTCTCCCACCCACCTTGAGACTCTCATTATTTCCTACCAATGAGAGGCTGAAATTCTTCTAACATTTATTACTAGGTATCAGGAGCATAAACGACTAGAGTTTCTCTTGTATTATTTTACCCTTATGACAATGCTATAAAGAGGCATTTTTTCTATTTTTATTTTTATTTTTTTATTTTGTTTTTAGACTACTAGAGTATAAATACATAGCTGAACTACTACCCTTGGAATCAAGGTTCTAGAACCCCAGGCCCAGAGATCTTCCTACTGCATCAGGCTTGTCAGCACCCACTTTCAGATGAAAACTCCCAGCAAGGATTAAACTTCATTCATGCTCAATATAGACTGCTGGAATCAGATAAAAGAACCCCCCTGTCTCATATTAATAAGCCTCTGGAATTGGGAAGCTCAGAGTTACAGCGTAAAAGAGCAGGTCCTCATGGATTGCAGGACATTACATTTCCAGCCAGCTGGCAAACGTGGATGGCAGTAAGAACAGTGAAGAGGAAGTGGGCACTGACAAACTCCTCTGACATCCCCAGCTCCTACGAGTCAGCAGAAAGACTTGCTGATGCTCACGAGAGGGATGAACAATCAGCCCAGTCTTCCAGACCCAGATTGCCTTGTTCAATTTGGCCCAGTTTCTTCTCAATCAGGCTTTGTCCTTGCTCCTGCGCTGACAAGAAAACAGAAGACTACAAAAGGGAGGAAATAAGATCTATCTGTATCCTCTCTTCCCCAGCTCCCCTCTTTGTTTTCAGCAGTCTTATGTTTAAGATTCATAGGATTTTCCTATTCATGGGAAGCACTAAAGAGTCTAAATTGTCAGATTCTAAATCTGAAGCTCTAAAGCTTCTAAACTCCAACTGTTCTAAGGATGTAGCTCACTGGAATAAGACCCTTTCTTTCTTCTGGTTACCTGTCTGACCTCAGGTAAGAATGAAGGTATTCTTTTAGGATATTTTAGTTTGTTCTCCAAAAACCAGAAGTCTCTGCTTTTTTGAGACTTACTTTAGTCTATATACAAAAGGAAAAGTTCCAAACTATATACAAAAGGAAACGTTTCCTTATAAGTCATCTTCTGTTAGTTTTTGAAATCACAAGTTGCCAAGACAAATAGTATGCTGGGGAATACTAACAAAGCACAGTGTGGGATTAAGTCTATGTTGTGTGTCTCAGATGTATCCAAACAGTCTGACTCTTGATTTGAAAACTGTATGTTTGAAACAGATGTTGGGATCCATGCAAGTGCTTAAAATCTTTGTGTTTTATTTGTAATGCAATGGCTCCATGGTAACTAATAAGCTGTTAATAACCTTTTTTAAGTTAATTGCCACAAGTTCTCCAAAATGATTTTAACCAAAGATGATATTATAATTATATAAAGAGTAAGTCTTTGTTAAGGACCCAACTACTATCTTGAACTATCTTAGTTAGTTTGAAAGCAAGCAATAGTTTTAGATTGGAGTAAACATTTTAGCAAATTGCTGTTTTAGAAGAGAAATCTGACGATGTGGTTAAGAGGATGGAGCCTTCATTAAAAGCCAGAGTTGTAAGCCCAGTCTTAGGTCTCTGCCCTCAACCAACCTATTGGAAGCTGCAGGCATTTTAAATGGAACCAGAGGACAGAATGTGGCTGTGACAGTTCACATCCTTCACCACTCTTCTGGAAAGATACCTCACAGCATCATTCCTCAGGTGTAAATCACTGCTGTGGTGCTGGACAAGATAATTTGCTTTTATATTTATTCTAATCCTGGAAACTTTTAAGTCTAATCTTTTTAATATATGATGCAGTGTAATCTATTAATCTTCATAAACCAAAATTCTTTGAAACTGCAATTTAGAAAGAGCATCATTTCTTGCCAGATACAGGGAACTTATGAAATAATTTCCAAACTGTTAGAAATGGTACTGAATAAAAATGACATTGATGACTGCCTGACTTTGGTTTTACTTCTCATATGAAAGAAGTAACCCACCTAACAAAGTAGTTGTGAGAGCTGAAAGAATTCAGAAATATGCTTCATAAATTCTAACATATAAAAGAAAAGCTTTCATCTTTGTTTCCCTGACAATAAATAGTAACTATAATGCTTGAAATAGGCCTGACATCTTATATGCTGGGACTTGGGAAGATAATGGAAACATCTTAAGTAAGTACATTCTATTAATAGAAGCAAGTAGCACATTAAGGAAAGATTTACATAAGTTTCTTTAAACAAAAAAACCCTCTATATGTGTCTTCTCAACATGAGGTGACCTTTGAGATAAATTTTAAAAAGTCACCTAGTTAATCTGATATGTTTATTAAAATATAGCTTTTTCTGGATATTGTAGTAGTAATCTATAAACTCAGAGTTGCACAGTTGTGTCTACTATGTACCACAATACACAGTTCTGGAGTACAAAGTAAACAAGACATGGCATTTTTTGCCCTTGCTGAGTTTACATTCAGAAAATATAAGTCAGTAAACCATCATGTAATAAAAGCCTCTCGGAAACATAAATTTCTTATGTCTGTATGGCTATTTATAATTTACAAAGATTTATTTTCTTTACCATATTTCATTTGCTCTTCACAACAACCTTGGGCAGTTGAGAAAATCAGAACTCAGAGTCATTCAGTTACTAAATACTGGGGCTGCATTTGAAATCACAACCAATGTTCTTGAGAGGACTGTGCAGGATGGCAGAGCAGAAGGACCCTGAGCTCACATCCTCTCACATGTGCACCAAAATCACAACTATGTGCAGAACAACCATCAGTGAAACAGACCAGAACCTACCAGCAAAGATCTTTCACGACTTAATATATAAAGAAGGAGCCCTAATGAGACAAGTAGGGGTAACAGAATTGTGATACAGTCAAATCTGACACCACCCCCTCCCCAGGTAGGTGATCCAAAAACACAGTAATAACAATTGCAAAGTTTCTCCCAAAGGAGTGAGAGGTCCCACACTTAGCTCCCTAGCCCAGGAGTCCTGCACCAGGAAGATAAGTCCCCGGAGTATTTGCTTTCAGGGCCAGCAGGGCTTACTTTAGGGAATCCCAGGGGGCTGGGGGAAATAAAGACTTCACTCTTAAAGGGCACACACAAAATCTGACACCTTTCCTGGACCCAGGACAGAGGAAGTAATTTGAGAGGAGCCTGGGTCAGATCTACCTACTAACCTTGGAGAGTCTCCCAGAGAATTAAGAGGCAACCGCAGCTCACTTTGACAAAGACATTGCCATGGGCATCTTGGGGAACTACTTCTGCCACAGGGACTCGTGCTAGTGGGTTGCCACTGTGGAATCCTTCCTCTATCTAGCACATTAGTCTCAGGACCCACCACACCCTGGCCCAATAGTCTGTAGGCACAAGTGCTGGGACATCTCAGGCCACACAACTAAAGAAAACAGATGGTCCAAAACATAATGGATGCAGCACAAGCAGTTTTAAGAGAGAAATGTATAACAAAACAATGTTACCTCAGGAAAAAAGAAAAATCTCAAACTACCTAATCTTACACCTAAAGCAACTAGAGAAAGAACAAACAAAATCCAAAGTTAGCAGAAGGAAAGAAAACATAAAGATTAGAGCAGAAATAAACAGAGATGAACAATAGGAAAGATCAATGAAACTAAAAGCTGGTTCTTTGAGAAAATAAAATTGATAAATCTTTAGCCAGACTCAGCAAGAAAAAAAAAAGGGAGAGGACTCAAATCAATAAAATTAGAAATGAAAAAGGAGGAACTACAACTGACACCACAGAAATACAAAGGATCATAAGAGACTATCACAAACAACTATAAGCCAATAAAATGGACAACCTAGAAGAAATGGACAAATTCTTAGAAACATACAACCTTTTAAGAGTGAACCAGGAAAAAATAGAAACTATGAACAGATCAATCACAAGTACTAAAAATGAAAGTGATTTAAAAACTTCCAACAAATAAAAGTCCAGGACCCAATGGCTTCACAGGTGAATTCTATCAAACATTTAAGGAAGAGTGTTTAACATATATCTTTCTGAAACATGTCTAAAAAGTTGCAGAAAGAGAAAGCTCTCAAGTTCATTCTTTGAGGTCACCATCACCTTGATACCAAAACCAGGCAAAGATACCTGCAAAGATACAAAAAAGAAAATTACAGGGCAATATCACTGATGAACATAAATGCACAAATACTCAACAAAATACTAGCAAACTGAATCCAACAATACATTAAAAGGATCATACACCATGATTGAATGGGATTTATTCCAGAGATGCAAGGATTCTTCAACATCCATAAATCAGTGTGATATAACACATTAACAAACTGAAGAAAAAAACCAATAGATGCAGAGAAAGCTTTTGAAAAAATTCAACACCCATTTATGATAAAAATACTCCAGAAAGTGAGAATAAAGGGAACCTACCTCAACATAATATAGGACATATATGGCAGACCCACAGCTAACATCATTCTTAACAGTGAATGACACCACCCTTATGACAGAAAGTGAAGAACTAAAGAGCCTCTTGATGAAAGTGAAAGAGGAGAGTGAAAAAGTTGGCTTAAAGCTCAACATTCAGAAAACTAAGATCATGGCATCCGGTCCCATCACTTCATGGCAGATAGATGGGGAAACAATGGAAACAGTGGCTGACTATTTTTGGGGGCTCCAAAATCACTGCAGATGGTGACTGCAGCCATGAAATTAAAAGATGCTTACACCTTGGAAGGAAAGTTATGACCAACCTAGACAGCATATTAAAAAGCAGAGACATTACTTTGCCAACAAAGGTCCATCTAGTCAAGGCTATGGTTTTTCCAGTGGTCATGTATGGATGTGAGAGTTGGAATATAAAGAAAGCTGAGTGCAGAAGAATTGATGCTTTTGAACTGTGGTGTTGGAGAGGATTTTTGAGAATCCCTTGGACTGCAAGGAGATCCAACCAGCCCATCCTAGAGGAGATCAGTCCTGGGTGTTCACTAGAAGGACTGATGTTGAAGCTGAAACTCCAATACTTTGGCCACCTGATGCAAAGAGTTGACTCATTTGAAAAGACCCTGATGCTGGGAAAGATTGAGGGCAGGAGGAGAAGGGGACAACAGAGGATAAGATGGTTGGATTGTATCACTGACTCAATGGACCTGGGTTTGGGTGGACTCTAGAAGTTGGTGATGGACAGGGAGGCCTGGCGTGCTGTGGTTCATGGGGTCACAAAGAGTCAGACACAACTGAGCAACTGAACTGAACTGAACTAACAGTGAAAAGCTAAAAGCATCCCCTCTAACATCAGAAACAAGGCAAGAATGTCCACTCTCACCACTTTTATTCAATATAGTATTGGAAATCTTAGTCACAGCAATCAGACAAGAAATAAAAGGAATTCAAATTGGAAAAGTAAAACTGTCATTGTTTGCAGGTGACATGGTACTAAACAGAAAATCCTAAAGACACCATCAAAAAACTACTAAAGTTCATCAGTGAATCTGGTAAAGTTACAGGATACAAAATTAATAAAAATTGATTGTTTTTCTATATACTAAGCAAACAGAAAAAGAAACTAAGGAAACAATCCCACTTATGATCCTATCAAAAGGAATAAAATATGTAGGAATAAATCTTCCTAAGGAAGTAGCAATAAAAGACCTTGGAAAACTATAAGACACTGGAAGAGATTGAAAACAACAAACAAAGATATATTGTGTTCATATTTTGGAAGAATACTGTTAAAATGATCAAGGAAATCTGTAGTTCAATGCAATCTCTATTAAAATGCCCAAGACATTTTTCACAGAAATAGAAAAAATAATTTTAAAATTTGATTGGAAACACAAAAGGCCCCAAATAATAAAAACAGTCTTTATAAAGAACAGAACTGGAAGAATCTCACTCCTTAACTTCAGACTACATACTACAAAGCTACAGAAATCAAAACAGTATGGCACTGGCACAGAAACAGACATACAGATCAATGGAACAGAATAGAACCCAGAAATAAACTTATGGTCAATCTATGATAAAGAAGGCAAGCATACACAAGGGAGAAAAGACAGTCTGCTCAATAAGTGATGCTGGCAAAACTGGACAGCCACATGTAAAACAATTAGAACATGTTCTCACATGATTACAAAAATAAATTTAAAATGGATTACAGAACTAAACATAAGACTGGAAACTATAAAACTCTTAGAAAAAAACATAGGAAGAAAACTCTTTGACATAAATCATGAAAATATTTTTTTGGATCTGTCTCCTAAAGCAAAGGAAACAAAAGTAAAAGTAAAACTTTGTCTCCTAGTTAAACTTAAAAGCTTTTGCACAGCAAAGGAAATCATTAACAACAACAACAAAAAAAGGCTGAATGGGAGAAAATATTTGTAAATAATATGACCAATAAGGGGTTAATATTTAAAATATATAAACACCTCATGCAACTCAACATCAAAAAACAAACAATTTGATTAAAAATGGGCAGAAACCTAAATAGACATTTTTCCAAAGAAGACATACACATGGCCAACAGGTATATAAAAAGATGCTCAATATCACTAGCCATCGGGGAAATGCAAATTAAAATCACAATGAGATACTACCTCACACTTGTCAGAATGGCTATCATCAAAAAGAACACAAATAACAAATATTGGCAAGGATGTGGAGAAAAGGGAAACCCACATACTCTTCTTGAGGATGTAAACTGGTGCAGCCACTAGTGAAAATAGTGTGTCAAGAAACAGAACTGCCATATGACACAGAAACTCCACTCTTGGTGTATTTATCCCCCTCAAAATACAAAACACTAGTTTGAAAAAATACATGCACCCCACTACTGAAGCCTGTGTGCCCTAGAGCCTGTGCTCAGCAACAAGAGAAGCCACTGCAATGAGAAGCTTGTGCACCACAATTAGTAGCCCCCACTCGCTACAACTAGAGAAAAGCCCATGCAACAACAAAAACCTAGCACAGTCAATAAATAAAATTATTAAAAATAAAGATACACACACCCCAATGTTCACAGCAGCATTATTTGCAATTGCCAAAATATGGAAGCAACCTAAATATCCAACAACAGATGAATGGATAAAGAAGGTGTGTAGTATATGTATACATTGGAATTCTACACAGTCATGAAAAACAATGAAATTTTGCCATTTTCAACAACATGGATGGACTTGGAGGGGTTTATACTAAGTGAAATAAGTAAGATGAGAAAGATAAATTCTGTATGATATCACTTATACATGTAATATAAAAAACTAATGAATATAACAAAAAAAAAACAAATTCGCAGATAAACCAGTGGTTACCAGTGGGGAGAGGGAAAGAAGAGTGCAATAGGGGTAGGGAATTAAGGGGTACAAACTACTATGTATAAAACAAGCTATAAGGATATATTTGTATAACACAGGGAGTATAGTCAGTGTTTTATAAGTAGAATACAACCTTTAAAAATTGTGAACCACTATATTGTACACCTGAAAATTATATAATATTGTACACAAGAAAACTATATAATATTGTACATCAGTAACAAGCAAAAACAAAAAAAACAATGCTCTTACCTCCAGACCACATTATGTACCAAGGGCCCCATGGTTCAGCTGAATACCATGACAGATTTCTGCATTTGTCTGATGAATTAAGATGTATTTTTACTAATTGATTTTTCACATATTAATAAAATTGACTGGAACCTTTTTTAAGATGAGATGTGAAACTCTAGCTATCCTTAGCAAAGATAGACTAATTTGTTAATAATTCCTATTTTGTGGGTTCAAAACTATATAAGAAAAAATGAATGCCCCATCATCTCAGTTCTACATAGAACTACATTCCATGATGGCTTTTATATAAATAGTTCTTATTAGCAATTTTCTATCCAAACTAAAATACATTAGACTCAAAAGCAGTGGCTGTCAAACTGTAGTGAACATGAGGCTCATTGAGACACCTGTCAAAATGCAGGCTCCTGTGTTCCTTACCCAAGCTTCTGATTCAACAGATCTTTCATGGAGCCCAGGAATCTGGATTCTAAACAGGCACTCTTGTTAATTTCTACTCTTGTTAATTTCTTGTTACTTGCTTCCTGGAATTACTCTGAAATACTATCCTGGAGAAATGCCATATCAAATTAGCTTATCACTTAGACCCACAAGAAGAAAGTAAAAATTATTTGAAAGAAAGGAACACATGATGTTTTTAAAGCCAAAATAAACCAATGAGAAGTCAGGGAAAGGGGAGATAGTTTTAATTTTAAATCACTTTAACATTTTAGCACAATAAAATATGACTGTTTTCTTTGTACATAAATTTAAACAAATATATGATCCTTTCTTTGGAGAAACAGATATTGATGATATTATTTCCTTCAACTTTTGAAAGAAATACAGATTCTTGTAAGTGATCAATTTGCTCAAGATAGCAGATGTAATAAAAAAAAAAAGTTAACTTTGCTTAGGAAGTTCAGTGAGACCTGGCCTGGTACATTTTTTTGACAACAAACCTGTATATAGGAAGTCTGGTAAAGATTTATTATGTTGTGCTGTACCTGACATCCTGCAGGCACAAAATAAGTTTCTTGAGTAAATACAGGCATATGTATACAGCCAATGAGGGACCAACTCATTCTATTAAGGTTAACCATTCTATTGAATGTAAAGACCAAGATAAAGAGTGTTTCTGAAAAAGCATGCTGGGAGTAAAATAAAACACATCTAAACTGAATGGATGTGTTTTGAAGTGTTAATTATTGGTTTCATTCAATTGCCTTCTTAAAGGAAAATCTCAAGGACTGTGTTTCACTTGTATTTTTTGGTAGACTTTTGCTGAGTGATGAAATAAATTCTCCAAAGCAGTTTTGATTCAATTAAGTTTTACTTTTTTTTTCCTCTTAGCACCAGAAGCATTGCTGATGTATTAATAATTAGTATTCTGTAACTTGGGTTACGTGGAACCTCACGCAATACAACTTTGCACTTGAAATTCCAGAAAGTTTATTTTAAAAGTTATGTCTCCTACATTCAAAATATCTAGTTGTTCCTATTTCATCTATATTAATTAGATTTCAGAAAGTAAGCCTTTCATAACACTGAACAAAATGAAATGAAGATTTGGTGGATATGGTTAAAACAGATAGCCAAAGATAACAGTTCTGCAAACTGGGTAACATCTGATTAACTAAATGTTTACTGTCTCAGATTCTTAATCTTGGGAACACAAACTTGAGTGGGAAAAAAAACTACATCCTTATTTTCACCAATCTCTATCAAAACGTATTTCTTTCAGTAAAGATAGGCAGCCAGCCACAGTACTATCAACAATTGGGGGAAAAAGGAAATCACAGATTTTTTTTTAATGTTACAATTGTTGCACATATCTCAAATTATTGTGAATTGTTATCTCTGCTCAAAAATTACCAGAATTAAAATTTTACTGTTTATTTTGGTTTTATACTTGAAGAAGCAGGAAGGTTCTTCAGGTAATCTGGTTTAAAAAATAAAGTTATAAAATTTTAATTTCTTACAATAATCCCATAAAGTTTAGTTTATCTAATTCTTTATCTTCATCTTAGTGACATGTATTTCATATATAACATATTTCAATTGACATGTGTACACTGATATTTTATCCATAGTTAATACTATATATGTAAAATAGGTAACTAATAAGACCCTACTTAATAGCACAGGGAACTATCTGCTCAGTGCTCTGGGGTGACCTAAATGGGAAGGAAATCCCACAAAGGGGATATGTACACACATAGCCCATTCACTTTGCTGTACAGTAGAAACCAACACAATATTATAAAGCAACTATACGCCAGTTAAAAAAAAAAAAAAAGAAAATCGTATTCTATATTTCAGCAATGGAGGTAGCTATCTTTATTGGGAGGAAGTTAGGCTAAGTTATCTAAAGTTTCCAAAGGGATTCTGTTCTCTTTACCCACTAAAGCTTTCATTAAAAAAAAAAAAAAAAAAAAAAATTAGAAGCGGGGAACTTCCTTGGCAGTCCAGTGGTTAAGACTTCACCTTTCAGTGCAGGGGGTGTGGATTTGATCTCTGGTCAGGAAGCTAAGATCCCACATGCCTCATGGCCAAAAAACCAAAACATAAAAAATTCAATAAACACTCTTTAAGTGGTCCATATTTTAAAACACCTAAAATTTTTTTTAGAAGTGAAATGAGCAACATAAAAGCAAAATAGAGAAAGGGGATCAAGGTGGTGGAATATGAGGATGGATGTGGAGCTCACCTCCCCCACAAACACATCTAAACTACATGTATATATAGAACAAGTCTCATGCAAAACTAACTAGGAACTGGCAGAAAAATGCCTATACAACTAAGGCTACAAGAAAGATACCTACGTAATTGGGTAGAATGGGAAGGAAAACGTTGGGTTGAGACCTGTGCCCCTTGGAGGGTACTAAGAGGAAAAGGGAGATTACACAGACAGATGCTTACCTTTTGGAGTAGGAAGGGGAAGACCCAGAGACCTGGCATCCTAATCTTGGGGTCCTACATGGAGGAGACAAGCCCCTTGGCTGCTTGGGGAAATGCTAAAACAGACAGAAAAGCTGCAGAGGCCTGGACTCCACTGGTGAGGAGTGCACAGGTGCTGGCTTGCCAACAGAGCATAGAGAGTCTGCCTTAGTGGGTACTACCTCACCACATTCCCCTATCCCAGCTGAATGGACACCACGGCCCTGCTCACTCCACACCACAGCATGGCACTGGATCTAGGGCAGCCGGTTCCTGGGAAAAGACTCCACCTAGGGATGCAGAGGCAAACTGGGGGGCCTCAGATGAGGTCCAAGTGGAGCAGTGGCAGCCACTGTTGGTGGTGACTCAAATAGCACCCCAGAAGCAGCCCAGACTTCTGACAGAATTCCTGTAACCAATACACTGTGACCTCCCCCCGCCACCAGTCACTGCTGAGCAAGTGCTCCAGCACTTCCCACTCCACGCCACAATACAGCACTAGATCTGGGTCTACCACAACAGGGGCAAAGATGCAGCCTTGGGCCGCATCTGAACAGAACTACAGACACATATACAGGTAGCACATCTTACCTCTATAAGCCCCACTTATTTCAGCACTCCCCTCCTTTGGGGCAAAGGCCTCAGTGGAGGGAGACGAAAACACACATTTAAAGGGAACAGAACCAGCTCAGGCCCAACCGTCTGGGCATCTGCTCTATCAGGGCAGTGATGGCCAATGAGCAGAGAGGAAGTCCTGCCTCACACCACACACAGACTCTTGCTCCTCCAACACCAGTCACATGCCATACCACGGTGACAGTGGACAGCACAAGCTGAGAAAAATGTGACTACTGTCCACGTTAAATCTAGCCCTCACACCAAAGACGCTGGGCATACAGAGTCTACATAGGCACACTTTCACATAAAAATGCACCTTCAAGACCATAATAGATAAGTGTTTCACCTAAATCCATAGAGACAGAGATGGCTAAGTGAAAAGGAAGAGAAAACTTCTGAAAAAAATAATGAAACTGGTACATCGTTAGTCTACCAGACAAGTTCAAAACATTGATAATAAAAGTGATAACTGAATTAGGAGACAGAATTTATCTAAGCACAGGTTATTTTAACAAGGCACTAGAGGTTATAAAGAAAACCAAATCAAAAATAGATAACTGAATTATCCATTTTTGATAAGGGCTTCCCTGGTGGCTCAGATGGTAAAGAATCTGCCTGCAATGTGGAAGACCCGGGTTCAATCCCTGGGTTGGGAAGATACCCTGGAGAAGAGAACCTGCTCCAGTGTTCTTTCCTGGAGAATTCCAGGGACAGAGAAGCCTGGCCAGCTACAGTCCATGGAGTCACAAACAGTCGGATATGACTGGGAGACTAACACATTTTTGATAAAGCACTCTAGCAGTACTGAATCACAGACTAAATGACACAGAAGAAAGCATGAGTAACCTGGAAGATAGAATAATGGAAATCACCCAATCAGAACAGCAAACAGAAAGACAAATGAACACAAAAACAAAGCAACATACAAGATCTATGGTATAACATAAAAAGTGCCAACATTCACACTACAGAGGTTCTAGAATAAAGAAGAGGATAAAAAACCTATTTAAAGAAATTATGGCTAAAAACTTCACAACCCTAAAGAAGGAAACAGATATCCTTATACAGGAATCACAAAGTGTCCCAAGCAAGAAGAACCCCAACAGACTCACACCAAGACACAACATAATTAAAACGGCAAAAGTCAGAAAATTCTAAAGGCAGCGAGAGAAAAATAAATAGTCATATACAAAGAAACGACCATAAGGCTATAAGCTGATTTCTCTGCAGAAACTTTGCAGGTCAGAAGGGAGGGCCTTATACATTCAAAATCCTGAAAGGGAAAAAACCTGCAACTTAGGATACTCTACACAGCAAGATTAACATTTAGAATAGGCAAGATAAAGACCTCAGACAAGTAGAAACTAAAAGAATTCAGCAATATGAAACCTAAAAGAAATGTTAAAAAAAATGTCAAAGGATCCACTCTAAATGGAAAAGAAGTAAGAATATATAGGAAAAGGAAAGTCCCAATAAGAAAGGCAAATATAAGGATAAATATCACTTAAATAAGGCAGTACATAGATCAAAACAAAAGCAAAAAATTGTAAAAGCAACTATAATTGCAATCAACAGAAAAGGGTAGCATGAAGATATAAAATATAACACATGTAAATCCATGGCTGATTCATGTCAGTGTATGGCAAAAACCACTACAATACTGTAAAGTAATTAGCCTCCAACTAATAAAAATAATTGGGGGGAAAAAAAAAGAAGATGTAAAATATGACTTCAAAAACACAAAATGTGGGAGAGGGAAGTAAAAAATGTAGGTCTTTTCAGTTTAAAGCAAGTAGATACAACTATGAACTAATATATATGAACCCATAGTACCCATAAATCAAAAACCTACAAAAGATACACAAAAATCAAAAAGAAAGGAACTTAAGCACATGATAAAAGAAAATCATCAAATCACAATGGGAGAAACAAAAAGAAGTGAACACTGAAGAACTATAAAAACAACTGGAAAAAAAAGTAACAAAATAAGTACATACCTATCAATAATTACTTTAAATGTTAATGGACTAAATGCTCTAATCAAAGCACACAGGGTAGGTTCTCACATTAGAAGAATTAATATTATTAAAATGGATATACTACCCAAAGAAACCTACAGATTTAATTCAATCCCTACCAAAATACCCATGACATTTTTCACAGAACTAGAACAATTATCCTAAAATTAACATGGAACCACAAAAGAACATGGAACCCAAATTGCCAAAGCAATTCTGAGAAAAAAGAACAAAGCTGAAGGTATCACCCTTCAGGACCTCAGACTCTACCACAAAGCTACAGTAATCAAAACAGCATGGTACTGGCACAGAAACATAGATCAACAGAACAGAATACAGAGCCCAGATATAAACCCATGCAGTTACGGTCAATTAATCTATGACAAAGGAGATAAGAATATACAATGGAGAAAAGACAATCTCTTTAATAAGTGTGTATGTTTGAGTGTATTAGTTGCTCAGTTGTGTCTGACTCTTAGAGCCCTATGGACTACAGCCCACCAGGCTCCTCTGTCCATGGGATTTTCCAGGCAAAGATACTGGAGTGGTTTGCCACTTCCTTCTCCAGGGGATCTTTCCAACCCAGGAATCGAACCTGGGTTTCCTGCACTGCAAGCAGATTCTTTACCAACTGAACTACCAGGGAAGCCCCTTTAATAAGCGATGCTGGAGAAAATGAGCTGCTATAGGTAAAACAATGAGATTGAACATCTCCTCACAGCATTACAAATATAAGCTCAAAATAGATTTTATAGAACTAAATGTAAGACTGGAAACCATAAAACTAAAAGAAACATAGAAAGACACTCTTTGACATAAAACAACAATATTTTTTGCTTTCTTCTAAGGCAAGCAAAAGCAAAAATAAATAATAAACAAATGGGACCTAATTAAACTTAAAGCTTCTGCAGAGCAAATGAAACAATCAACAAAATGAAAAGACAGCCTACTGAATGGAAAGAAATATTTGCAAATGATGTGACTGACAAGGGGTCAAAATCCAAAATATACACTCAGTTCATACAACTCAACATCAAAAAACAATCCAATCAAAAAATCAGCAGGATTTGAATTCCTCTTGGTAGGAATGTAAATTGGTGCAGCCACTATAAAAAACAGTGTGGAGATTCCTTAGAAAAATTATAAATAGAACTACTTTATGACCCGGCAGTTCAGTGGTAAAGAATCCACCTGCAATGCAGGAGATACAGGAGTAAATCCACGGCTGATTCATGTCAATGTATGGCAAAAGCCACTACAGTATTGTAAAGTAATTAGCCTCAAACTAATAAAAGTAAATGGGGATTTTTTTGTATTTCCATACAAATTGTGAAATTATTTGTTCTAGTTCTGTGAAAAATACCGTTGGTGGCTTGATAGGGGTTGCATTGAATCTATAGATTGCTTTGGGTAGTATAGGCATTTTGACAATATTGATTCTTCCAATCCATGAACACGGTATATTTCTCCATCTGTTTGTGTCCTCTTTGATTTCTTTCATCAGTGATTTATAGTTTTCTATGTATAAGTCTTTTGTTTCTTTAGGTAGATATACTCCTAAGTATTTTATTCTTTTTGTTGCAATGGTGAATGGTATTGTTTCCTTAATTTCTCTGTTTCTCATTGTTAGTGTATAGGAATGCAAGAGATTTCTGTGTGTTAATTTTATATCCTGCAACTTTACTATATTCATTGATTAGCTCTAGTAATTTTCTGGTAGAGTCTTTAGGGTTTTCTATGTAGAGGATCATGTCATCTGCAAACAACGAGAGTCACCTCTTATTCTCCTATCTGGATTCCTTTTGCTTCTTTTTCTGCCCTGATTGCTGTGGCCAACACTTCCAAAACTATGTTGAATAGTAGTGGTGAGAGTGGGCACCCTTGTCTTGTTCCTGATTTTAGGGGATATGCTTTCAATTTTTCACCATTGAGGGTAATGCTTGCTGTGGGTTTGTCATATATAGCTTTTATTATGTTGAGGTATGTTCCTTCTATTCCTGCTTTCTGGAGAGTTTTAATCATAAATGGATGTTGAATTTTGTCAAAGGCTTTTTCTGCATCTATTGAGATAATCATATGGTTTTTATCTTTCAATTTGTTAATGTGGTGTATCACATTGATTGATTTGAGGATATTAAAGAATCCTTGCATTCCTGGGATAAAGCCCACTTGGTCATGGTGTATGATTTTTTTAATATGTTGTTGGATTCTGTTTGCTAGAATTTTATTAAGGATTTTTGCATCTATGTTCATCAGTGATATTGGCCTGTAGTATTCTTTTTTTGTGGCATCTTTGTCTGGTTTTGGAATTAGGGTGATGGTGGCTTCATAGAATAAGTTTGGAAGTTTACCTTCTTCTGCAATTTTCTGGAAGAGTTTGAGTAAGATAGGTGTTAGCTGTTCTCTAAATTTTTGGTAGAATTCAGCTGTGAAGCCATCTGGTCCTGGGCTTTTGTTTGCTGGAAGATTTCTGATTACAGTTTGGATTTCCTTGCTTGTGATGGGTTTGTTAAGATCTTCTATTTCTTCCTGGTTCAGTTTTGGAAAGTTATACTTCTCTAAGAACTTGTCCATTTCTTCCAAGTTGTCCATTTTATTGACATAGAGCTGCTGGTAGTAGTCTCTTATGATCCTTTGTATTTCAGTGTTGTCTGTTGTGATCTCTCCATTTTCATTTCTAATTTTGTTAATTTGGTTCTTCTCCCTTTGTTTCTTAATGAGTCTTGCTAATGGTTTGTCAATTTTGTTTATTTTTTCAAAAAACCAGCTTTTAGCTTTGTTGATTTTTGCTATGGTCTCTTTAGTTTCTTTTGCATTTATTTCTGCCCTAATTTTTAAGATTTCTTTCCTTCTACTAACCCTGGGGTTCCTCATTTCTTCCTTCTCTAGTTGCTTTAGGTGTAGGGTTAGGTTATTTTGGAACTGGAGGGATCAACCTGCCTGACTTCAGACTATACTACAAAGCCACAGTCATCAAGACAGTATGGTACTGGCACAAAGACAGAAATATAGATCAATGGAACAGAATAGAAAGCCCAGAGATAAATCCATGAACCTATGGTCACCTTATCTTCGACAAAGGAGGCAAGGATATACAATGGAAAAAAGACAACCTCTTTAACAAGTGGTGCTGGGAAAACTGGTCAACCACTTGTAAAAGAATGAAACTAGAACACTTTCTAACACCATACACAAAAATAAACTCAAAATGGATTAAAGATCTAAATGTAAGACCAGAAACTATAAAACTCCTAGAGGAGAACATAGGCAAAACACTCTCCGACATAAATCACAGCAGGATCCTCTATGACCCACATCCCAGAATCTTAGAAACAAAAGCAAAAATAAACAAATCGGACCTAATTAAACTTAAAAGCTTTTGCACAACAAAGGAAACTATAAGCAAGGTGAAAAGACAGCCCTCAGGATGGGAGAAAATAATAGCAAACGAAGCAACAGACAAAGGATTAATCTCAAAAATGTACAAGCAACTCGTCCAGCTCAACTCCAGAAAAATAAATGACCCAATCAAAAAATGGGCCAAAGAACTAAACAGACATTTCTCCAAGGAAGACATACAGATGGCTAAGAAACACATGAAAAGATGCTCAACATCACTCATTATCAGAGAAATGCACATCAAAACCACAATGAGGTACCATTACACGCCAGTCAGGATGGCTGCTATCCAAAAGTCTACAAGCAATAAATGCTGGAGAGGGTGTGGAGAAAAGGGAACCCTCTTACACTGTTGGTGGGAATGCAAACTAGTACAGCCACTATGGAGAACAGTGTGGAGATTCCTTAAAAAACTGGAAATAGAACTGCCGTATGACCCAGCAATCCCACTTCTGGGCATACACACCAAGGAAACCAGATCTGAAAGAGACACGTGCACCCCAATGTTCATCGCAGCACTGTTTATAATAGCCAGGACATGGAAGCAACCTAGATGCCCATCAGCAGATGAATGGATAAGGAAGCTGTGGTACATATACACCATGGAATATTACTCAGCCATTAAAAAGAATTCATTTGAATCAGTTCTAATGAGATGGATGAAACTGGAGCCCATTATACAGACTGAAGTAAGCCAGAAAGATAAAGACCATTACAGTATACTAACACATATATATGGAATTTAGAAAGATGGCAACGATAACCCTATATGTAAAACAGAAAAAGAGACACAGATGTATAGAACAGACTTTTGGACTCTGTGGGAGAAGGCGAGGGTGGGATGTTTCAAGAAAACAGCATCGAAACATGTATATTATCTAGGGTGAAACAGATCACCAGCCCAGGTTGGATGCATGAGACAAGTGCTCGGACCTGGTGCACTGGGAAGACCCAGAGGGATCGGGTGCAGAGGGAGGTGGGAGGGGGGGATCGGGATGGGGAATACATGTATATCCGTGGCTGATTCATGTCTATGTATGACAACAACCACTATAATATTGTAAAGTAATTAGCCTCCAACTAATTTTAAAAATAAATAAATAATAAAAAATAATAATAATAAATGGGGGAAAAAAAGAAAAAAATTCCAAAAATTATTAACTCTATAAATATACCAACTACCTTTAGTAATACTCAATTGTTTCTTTTTACATAGTTTATTTAGTGGAAATAAGTTTACCCATTATTATAATGACATTCCCATTACTTGGTTCTTATTGTTAACACAATATTTAGTACTCTTTTTAGTTACTGGATAATAAGATTTTATAATTCTCTCAAGAAAAATGAATGATATACTGAAGGTACAAAAATTCTATTAGTAAATTATTTACATATATTTTAGATCTTCAAAGGAACATTTTAAAAAAGTGTAAGTGATGACATATATGGCTTATAGTAGTTAGCAATAATAATTCATTAATACATAATCTGAAGCATCACTAGTTCTCAATTTTCTTTAAATTGATTTATTATATTTGTGTACCTTTTACCTCCCTGTAAGGTATGTATATGGCCTGAATAAATGTTCCAAAAAAGGAACATGGGGCACGATTTGTGGAAACAAAGGTCTGTTCTGTTTTCCTCAGGGTCCTCTTTTAAGACAGCAAAGTCCAAACAACTTGTGTAATATTAACAAATGCTCTTTCAGGGTTTGGAAAAATGTTTTATTTTAAAAATCCATCTAATGTTTAAGGTGGGTGTTATCTATGGGCATAGTGATATCAGTCTATAAAATAGGCTATCCTAGAAAAGTACAGAGCATATTACACATTACTCCCCTCCCACAGATTAGCTGCTACATGGGAACTCAGAAGTGAAAAGAAATAGATGTAAATAGATGTCATTTAAGTTAACAACTTTGGTTTCTTGGTTTAACTGAATCTATTCCAGTTAAAATCCTATTTCTCATTAACTTTACAGGAAAATAATCAGGCGTCACATGATACAAACTTAACTTGTGTAAAATTCATGGCTTTGGTGAAACAGGTTGTGAAGAGTATATAAACTAAAAATGTGTGAGAAAAATGTGAACCAAAAATGCGTGACTGCTGTGTATGTCAAGAGTTCTGGAGAGGAGTGCAATTATTCCATGTTATGGATTTCTGTCAAATAGTAGATATCTGTTCACCAGAACACTCCCCATATTGTGTTTCCTGCAGCTGACTCCACAAGCCTCTTCTTTCTCACGTCACATCCCAGTGCCATGCTTCACATTTTCTTCTTATTGGGAAACACTCTGAGGATGTCTCGTCTTTCTGAGTAAAGATGACTGTAGGTGAAATACATACCTAAGGTAGAGAAGAAAATGGCAAAATTAAGATTGATTAACCATCTCTTTGGAAGGAACCATGGTTTTGAAATACAGCATACTGCCTGAAGTCCAGGAAGAAGACACTTGCAAAGGAGACTCAAAGAAGCACACTTAAAGAGTGACCAGATTTTCCACATAAGGGGAAGTAAATTCCTCCATCTTACTGTTCTGCATATTACAAAGAAGGAACTTTTCCCCTTTCTTTAGCTCTCTCCATTCCCCTCAAAGTTTCACTTTCGTCTTCTCTTTTATGTGTTGTTCTTATATACCTGATAGTTGTTATCCTCTAAAGGTAATACTTATCTTAAGGATGTATGAAGGTTAGAGCTGAAGAAACTAAAATTTAACAACAGAAGTCTGTTTCTCAATTTCCTGGACAGATTAATTAATTGATCGGGTTTTCTCAGCTGTAACTTTTTACTCCATATATTTTTCTTGAGTCTTTAGCACCTACTCCCACTTGCCTGCTAGGAAATGCTAGCACATATGGTCAAACAAACAGGAAACAGAAACAGATACAAATGGGAAATCCAAAGATAGCCAAGTTTACTCAGTTTGACATCCTGATTTTCTTTGTAGATGCTTGTGTCTGCTGGTGAAAATTTCATACACAAAGCAATTACATTTTCTGCCAGTAAAACTTTTTGTTCATACAGTGATATATTTGATCTCATAATGTCCTTGCAAAAACCATTATAAATAACTTCTAAGTGCTTTACTAACAAGTAATAAGGTCCAGCTCATCATTCCAGGTGTCCTCTTTCATCTCTCGCATGTTTACAGACCTTTCTATTGATACTAAGGTAGATGGCAGCACAAACCAAAAAGCACAGGAAGAATGCAAAAACAAAACAGAAAAGCCACTTACCTACAAAGAGCATCATGAGATATATTTTCAGCACGTATGGGAAATAGATGGATAAGTCAAAGGGCATCTTTGTGGAGTACGTGCCAAATGATTCGAAATAAGGCAGCGACTGATAGATGGTAAATGCTGTTTAAAGAAAAAACGAATCATGAAGGTTTCCCTTCTTAACTTGCTACAGGGATATGTATATATGTTAGCACAATTGAAGGATATTCTGAATTTGATAATGACAACCCTGTGAAAACTGCTGAGTCCTTTTGCCAAAGCTATAATTTGGTATGGAAATGCACTGAAGATCAGATTGGCAAAATCATTACAGCAGTGTGATCTGCTGAATTTTTATCCTTATTTTATTTTATTGTGCCTACACAGAAATAGTTTACTGTGTTTCTCTGTTTATTGAGGTATAATTGATGTATAAGTTTCAGGTGTGCAACAGAGTAATTCACGATTTTGTATAGTGGAGTATAAATGCTATACTCCATTTATAGTTATTATAAAACATCAGTCATATTCCCTGTGCTGTATAATATATCCTTTTAGCTTATTTATTTTATACATAAGTAGTTTGTACCAAAAATGGTATCTCAAATACCTGTCCTCTTAGCCACAAGTAGTAGTGATAGATGAGTGAACATGGAAAATGCTTCATATATTTTCCTCTTAGAGTTTCACAACACACATTAGTAGAATGGAGATTCTGTCAAGTTCTGCAATAAAGAAACTGGTTTCACCCATTTCCTCATTTTAACTGGTCTTGGAATAGCTCCTTCTTCCTCCCCATCCCCAGCAGTACTTAATAAAAATTCTGAGGAATAGTGTGAGAGCCACTGGACTCCAATTACTTTGAAGGAGGTGGCTCTTGTCAAATAAAAAGAGTTGAATATTCTATGGAATTATATCCCACATATATAGACCTTTAATAACATTTCATGGAATAAAATGACAATGTACTATGGTTATGTAAGATGTTATCATCGAGGTAAGCTGGGTGAAGGTACATGGGAAAAATGCACTATTTTTGCAACTTGTTGTGAGTCTAAAATTATTATTTTTAATTTCTTTTTTTAAAAGATGGAGGAAAAGTCAGGTGCCTACAGCTTATATAGCCAGACAGTGGCAACAGCACAGAGTCTGCACTTGACACCAAAAAAAAAAAAAAAAGGAAATATATAGAAACATACAAAATTGCAGTCACCTACATTCCACCACCCAGAATTAATCATTATTGATATTTTGTTATACATGCTTTCAAAATTTTTCTGCATATGCTTTTTTAAATTGTAATAAGTTTATGAATCTAAGTTTAATAAAAGAATATGCATTTTACAGCAACCATATACAAACATGGCTTTCCTAAGAAACAAGAAGGCTTACAATTATGGAATAAAAAGAAAAGTCTACTACATATTTATTCATCCCTTATTCTTAGGAAAATATTAGTCTTATTTCTACTTTATTCCTTTATATATTCTTTACAGTATTTTTCATATTATCTAACAAATGAATGTACTTAATAAATAAATGTTTCAATGAGTGAGGGATTTTGTTCTCAAATAAATGCGCAATCCATTTTTTATGGTTTTTAAGATTATTTGCTAGATTCTTTTGGCATAGTCTAATTCCAAAATTCAATAATTCTTCCTTTTGAAAACAAAACATATTTTAAGATTATGCCAAATATGATTTACTAGAATATAAACTCTTTTTCTCTGGTCACTGGTGGATAGAAAACATGTGGGTATATCATATATACTTTACAATTATTATCAACGTCACCATCACTTTATGTTAAATATTTCTGTATGTTTTCCCTTAGTTACCTTAACATGTGCTCTCTTCATTTCTTTATGCCTTTGGTTTTCAAAAACTTTTATCATGTCTGTTTCAGAGTTTCCTTCCCGTCTGCTAAATCTATTATAAAAGAAAGTATATATTCCCCAAATATCCTCAAGCTCTTTGCAAATAGATGTGTTTAATCACTTGATTTTAAGCTTAAGTTTTACATTTAGGCTTAGTAATCAACCTACTTCACTTTGAATTTAAGAATTCATTGTTTATTGATCATGTACATTGGGTACATAAGAGAAAGGACGGAAGAAAAAAAGACAACCCCATATTCCCGTGAAGCTTTGAGACTAGACAGGGAGATCTATATTAATCAAAGAATCACGCAAATGTCTAGTTACTGCTAAGGTTTTACTAACGAGATTCATAGGGGGAACTGGTGTAGATGAGGAAGTTGAGAAATGTTTCCCCAAGAAACCGATGATTGATCTATATGTAGAGTTCACTGTCTCTGGCAAAGTAGGCTGCACAATAGCTGGTAAGTGGGGAGGCTAGTCCTGCTACGGGAAACTGAATTTCTATGCATTAAAAGTAATCACTGAGTCACTAAATGCTAAACCCCCTTTGGATGAGGAAACAGACTTAGGTTAAATGATTTACCCAAAACTCAGCAAGTTAACGAAGGTAAGGGCCTACACTCAGATGTCCTCATTGCTCATCCAATATTTTGTCTACTGTGCAGAACTGCTTCCTGCTCTAATTTTGCTTTTTAATGTTTTGCTTCTTTGCATCAAGGGAAGTATGCCAGGAGAGATAACACTGAGTCAGCTGAACAATGGCAAAAATAGTAATTTAATCATCAGAAAGTTTTATGAACCATTATTGCTTTGTCAGTAAACAATATAGAAAGTCACTCTTTTCCTACCTTCAGCGAGAACACACAAAGGATAAATTGGCATCCACAGTGTTTGACTGAACCATGTCAAGACAGTATAAGATATTCCAATGACTGACAACATGCTGTAAGTGTACCTGAAAGGAGACAAGTTTGCTCATAAACATTTGTTACTGGTGTCTGGGAAATAACAGAAGAAAACACTTTACTGTGTAACTGAATACACAGATAAAACTGGAAAGCATGCAAATTCCTTACTTTATTTCCTGTAATGTAAGCAGGGAAGAGGGTTAAAAAAAAAACGGAGGGAGAAGAACCATGTCAATCTGGCTTGTCTCATGGGGTGGATCATAGATAATTATAGAGGTAAAGAGAGAAAAATGTTAACTCTTGTCCCTCAGCAGATTACAGTTACAAGTTTCCTCAAATAGTGACTTTAATTTCACTTGGAAGCCAACTCCATTTTATATAGCAGCTAAGTTTTTTCAGACAGACAGACCTATAAATATCTAGGAAAATAATTTAAAAACTTTTTTTAAAATGGGTCATCTTGTGTAAACAACTAAACAACTGGCCTTAGGAGCTTGTTTTGAGTACAGGAGGTGATTTTAAACCTGCCTTTGTGATGTAACAGATGAAGTAGTCCGTATCTTTTTATTTCTCAGGCTTAAGCATTCATCAGAATCACTCAGAGGGCTTGCTAGAGCACAAATTTCTAGGCATCTCCAGAGCATCTGATTCAAGCAACCCGAGAATTTGTACTACAAACAAGCTCCAGGTGATGCTGATGCCACTGGCCCAGGGACCACACTTAGAACTACTGCAGTAGGCAGTGCATACATATGGCAAAACAAAATCCAAAACTTTGAAAACATGAATGCAGTAAAGTAAATCTTTCACTCATTCCAGGACCCACATTCCATTTCTCAGAGGCAATGTACAATGCCAATTTCTTATATACTCTTTCCCCAAAATTCTTTGCCTATGCTTATCTCTGTGTATACACTATATAAAATATACATCAGTAGTATAAGCACTCACCAAATATAGCATGTTATCAAACTTTTTGTTCTTTACCAATACAAGGAAAAAATGGCATTTCACTACTTTGATTTTTTTTCTCTTATTATACGAGTAGGTAAGAATCTTTTCATATGTTCAGAAACCATTTCTGTAGAAATCTAGTATATCTCTTTTTTGCTGTTGCTTGTGGTTTGGGTTTTAAACCTAAAAATCCATTGTCAAATTCAAGATCAAAAACATTTACCCTTATGTCTTCTTCTAAGAGTTTTATAGTTCTAGCTCTTCTGTTTAGGTTTTTAATCCAGTTTGAGTTAATTTTTATATATGGTGTGGAGTAACAAACCGAATTCCCTCTCTTGCATGTGGATATCCAGTTGGCCCAGCATCATTTGACCGAAAGATTATTCCAAAAGACTATTTTTCTCCACTGAATGATCTTGGCATCTTGTCAACAATCAACTGACCATAAATTTGAAAGTTTATCTCAGAACTATCAATTCTATTCCATGCTATATTCTTACGTCTGTATGACACTTTTGATGTGTGCAACTTTTGTTACTTTGTAGTACCTTTTGAAATTGAGAAGTGTGAATCTTCTAACTATGTTCTTCTTTTTCAAGATTCTTTTGGCTACTCTGGTTTCTTTAGGTTTCCATATGTGTTTTAGGATCAGCTTCTCAACTTCTGCATTGAATCTGTAGATCAACTTGAGAATTGTTTCATCTTAAAAACATTGTCTTCAACTTACAAACAGGGGACATCTTTCCATTTATTTAGATCCCCTTTCATTTCTCTCTGAACAATGTTTTTATTGCACTAGTTGTGCACATCTTTCGTTAAATTTATGTCTAAGTACTTTTTAGATGCTATTGTACATGGAATTATTTTCTTAATTTTATTTTAGGATAGGCCCTTGAAAATGGGTAGAATGCATTTAATTTTTGTAAAGCTGACCTTTGAAAAACACAGATTTGAACTATGTGGGTACACTTTTATGAAGATTTTTTCAAGAGTAAATACTGCAGTGCTACACTCTCTGATTAGTTAAATCCAGACACAGAACTGCAGACAGAGAGGAATTCTATATATGAAAAGTTATATATGTATTTTCAACTGTGCAGAAAGTCAGCACTCCAACCCTCACCCTGTTCAAGGGCCAAATGTATATCTTTCTATTCTACAACTTTGCTGAACTAGCTTATTCTAGTGCTTTTAGTGAATTCCTTATGATTTTTTTATATAAAATCATGTCATCTGCTAATAGAGATAATTTTACTCCTTCTTTTCTAATGTAGATGACTTTTATATCATTATCTTGCCTAACTGCCATGCCTAGAACTTCCAGTGTAATGTTGAATAGAAGAGACAAGAGTAAACACTGTTGTCTTGTTCCTGATCTTTAGAAGAAAGATCAGTGTTTCACCATTAACCATCATGTTAGCTCTGGAGTTTTCACAGATACTTTCATCAGGTTGAGGAAGTTGCTTTTAAAAACATCATTCTAAGGTAAATTTGGGAGTTAATTCTACCCCCATTTTACACAGGCAAAAAAAGAGTTTCAAAATGGTTAAGTAGTTAGGAATTTCACTCCTAGGTTGAGAAATGAAAACATATGTGCACACAAAAGCTTATACATGTATGTTCATAGCAACATTCCTCCTGACCAAAAAGTAAAAACAGTCTAAAAGTCCATCAACTGATAAATGAATAAGTAAAAATTGGTATATCAATATAATAGAGTATTATTCAGCCATAAAAAGAAATAAAATATTGATACCTGTTACAACATGGATATACCTTAAAAACATTATGCTAAGTGAAAGACGCAAATCACAAAAAGCACATGTTATGTGACTCCATTTATATGAAATGTCCAGAAGAGGCAAATCCATACAGACAGCATATTAGAGGTTGCCAGAGGGAGGAA
>SNSB01004531.1:139823-153750 GCA_012922965.1 Capreolus pygargus | reverse complement strand
GAGGGAAGGGGGCATGACTGCTGATGGATCTGGGGCTCCTCTGGGGGGGGCAATGAAAATGTTCTCAAATTAGATAGTGGTGATGGTTACACATATCTTTGAATAAACTAAAATCAACAAATTTTATACTTTAAAAGGGTAAATATTAAGGTCCATGAATTATCCCACTGTTATTTTTAAGATTATGTGATTTGCCCAAGCAGTTAAGTAGTAGAGGTGAGGTTCATCTTGAGATCTTCTACTTCTAAGCCCGAAAGTCCTTCCATCACATCACAATACCACTCTCAATGCCAACACTACTTTGCTCTCTAATGGGTCTACTGAGTTTATCTGAGACTGGACTGACCCTGAAAGAAATGGACATACCAGAGAATAAAACATCAGAAAGCCACACTTCCTGGGACTTCCCTGGCAGTCTGGTGGTGAAAACTTCACCTTCCAATGCAAGGAGTGAGGGTTTGATCACTGGTCAGAGAGCTAAGATCCCACATGCCTTGTGGCCAAACAAAAACATAAAACAGAAGCAATACTGTAACAAATTCAATAAAGACTTTTAAAATGATGTATATTAAAAAAAAAAAAAAACAAGAAGGCAAGACACAGTACCAGGTGAGGCTCCACGTCTCATAAACAGAAAGTCACAGCCTATAAAAGTCCCTAAAATTTGCCCCAAGTCCACAAATCTTTCAGTTAAAAGTGAGAAATAACTAAGTTATATATAACAAAGAATTACAGTCACTTTAATTCAACAAAATATTTCATTTTAATTCATTCTACTTAGAATATCTTAACTCAGCCAAGATTTTGACAATAAAGAATTTATATAAGCTCTGCTAAAATGCTGGACACTTTTGTTACCCATTCCCATCCAGGTCTTTCAAGCAAGAGGGACAGTTCTCAAGAAAGAGCAGTTAGGAACCTCTCCAAAGTGAGTCACTGTGCAAAGAGGCTGTTTTACACCATTGCTGGTAGAGATACTACCAGGCTCATCTCATTGCAAAGCTTTAGAATTTAGAAGTCAACACAACACCAACTAGGGCAAGGATTCTTAACCTGAGGTCCAAGGATTCCCAGTGAGTTGATGAACAAACCAGTTATTTGAACCTGCTGGCATTGTATACACATATGTTTGTGGAGGTGTGTTTTTCACCCCAGAGAGATAAGACCCTATATTTAAAATACGCTTGAATTTAAAGAAACCAACTTTGTAAATTGTGACTGATAGAAAAGTCTGGCTTTGTTTATTAAAGTAATATGTACCAGAGCAATTGCAGAGAATGCCTTTCATTAGCAAACATATGTGAGGTTTATTCCCAACTGGTGTTATGCCTGAATGCATTGATTTGCTCTTGTAATACCATGCTAGGTTTTCATTATCTTTGATATGCCCATTATGGGGAGCACAAAAAATATACTTCCATATCAAGATAAAATAATATGAGAAGAGGTTATGTATTTATCTCTGAGTAATCAAACACAAGCAACTAATACTGGTTTCACTGTAGAAAGTAAACTGGCTTTAAGAGGTTATTTTGCCTCCTTACCTAACCATATCCAATAGATTCCAAAAGATGAATAAAACACACACCACGTATTTCTCTTGGACTTCTTCTTGACTGGTGATCACCAAAAAGAGGACAATTATTCTCTCTGTGAGCTAACAAAAGAAATAGCAAAGTCAAGAATTAGGATCATCTGTTTAGCATGTAGGTAATTTTCTAACTTTAAAAACAAAAGTTCCTCTTAAAAACATGCTTTAAATATGTATACTATACAATTAATATGATCTCTCAGAGTAAAGTTATGGGTGAATTTCATTTCCTCCTTTTTGGTTTCTTTTTTTCTGTATTCTCCAAGTTGAACGTAATGGATAAAAAGATAACAGATATTTCATCTGAATCACAGCATGCCCCTTCTTGTGACACATGAACACATGGCTTTACTCACTTTGACAAGCTTTCATTGGGTGTCCACTATATATCAGATCTAAGACAACGTATATAATGAAAAGCATTGTCCTTGCTACAGAGGGCAGCAATGGTAGGCGAATGTGGGGCAGTCACTATAGCACAGTGTGAATGGGTTATGTATAGGGGGAGAGGTGGGGGAGATAAACTGTGTGGGAAAAGAATGCAGAGAGATATATGGAGACAGGCAACATTTCATTTGGATCTTGAGGAAAGGACAGGGGTTTGCCAGGTAGACTGGATAGGAGAATGGCATCCTGGGGAGCAGCCAGAGCAAAGAGGCAGAGATGTAAAAACACAACTCTGCCAGGGGCCAAAACATCCCTGAGGGCCAGAAAGGAAGTGCACAAACAGAACCATGGGAGATAAATCGAAAACATGCTAGTTGGAAAGAGTTTTCAATGTCAGGCCAAGAAATTTCCATTTCATCCAATTGGGAGGCCACCATAGTTTTTTTTGGGGGGGGCGGGGGGCAGGGATGTTGAGAGGTGGGAGAAGGGGAGAAAGGGAAGGGAAATAATACAATCCCAACCCTCATAAGCTAGTGGAAAGTGAAAAGAATTCAACAAATTCATATTTTTTCCAAGTCAGTAAGCATCTGTAAATCACTAAGAATGCACACACTTATGGCTTAGCTCCAATTACTGACCTTGAAATACACATTCCTCTTTCCAATCTAAATATATGTACCCTTAGGCTGTATTAATATACTTCGTATATTCTGCATTTTTGTTGGTTTTTAATAGAATATTTTACTTTCCTCACAGTGTTCATGGGAAAACATACCTGAGATTGACAGAGCGTATTAGTGATAAACACGAGGGCTGACTTGTGTCTTTCAGTAGCTGTCTTTATTTTTAAAGTGGATTTATTTTAAACTGGTAAAAAAAAATATTTATTGATTACTTTGTGCCAGTATCTAAACACATGCCATCTCATTTAATCTCCATAACAGCCCCAGGAAGTGCTACTGCTATTTTCTGCCTTTTACAAAGAAAGCATGCTTTGTAGTCATTTTACAAAGTAAAAATGACTTGCCTATAGATGTGGAATCAAAATCTAGACAATGTCATTCTAAATTCCTTGTTCTGAGACACTAAGACATTGTCACCTCTGCTATTTAATGGGCTATACCCTCATATAATGTCTACTAGTGAACCAGTGAAGTCACTCAGTCGTGTCCGACTCTGCGATCCCATGGACTATAGCCTACCAGGCTTCTCCATCCATGGAATATTCCAGGCAAAAGTACTGGAGTGGGTTGCCATTTCCTTCTCCAGGGGATCTTCCCGAACCAGGAATTGAACCCAAGTCTCTTACATTGCAGGCAGACACTTTACTGTCTGAGCCACCAAGAAAGCAGATATAAAGTCTAGGTCATAGTCTATTTAAAAAAAAAAAAAAGCCTCTCCTGAAAAGTTAAAAGAATCTCCTTGATTTTCTGAATCAACACCAAAATAATTTTCAAGAATAGATTTTTAAAATGTATTACTTTCTTTACATATAATAGTTGACTAGTTATTTAGAGCTTTATCCTTGGGACAACTTAGCACTTTGTCATTTTAGACAAATCCTATGAGATCATGGCAATTACTAATAAAGGGTCTTGTAATGTTTAGTGCAACTCAACCAGGCAGAATAAAAGCACAGTGAAAACACTAACTTGGGCGACATTAAACATGGTGGTAATGTGGCCAACTCAAAAATATGGTAACTATAAAACTATTTTGCAGTTTTAGGTTCCGTTTGGGAATTCTGAACTCCAGATTAAGCAATGACTAAAATTAAAGTGTTCTTTGTTAAAGAACTTCATTTGTTAAAATTAAAGTGTTACATTTTAATGGCAGCTAGCAAATTATTTATAAACTACTGAAGGGGTAAAAATCATACTTCAACTATAGAGAGAATTTCTACAGTCATAAAAATCAAGTAGTTGTTTTTTAATTAGTCTTTGAGTAGTAGCTTCAAAGACTATTACATTACTAAAAGGATAACCCAAACTACTTTAATCCTATGAACTTTTGTTGAGAACTTCAGAAACATACCCTTAAATGTTGAAAAATCCTCAATTACTTTCTGTAAGACAAAAGTATTTAAATACTATTTGTATATGTTTATTTATTCATCAAACAATAGATATTTATTGAGTACACTATTCTGAATCCCAGTGGACATGGCAAGAAAAACAAGATCAAATCCCAGCCTATGAAGTAGGCTATGTCCCAGCCTATAAGGACATAGGTACTTATGTCCTAGTTTGTGAGATAGACACTGTAAACAAGTGTAGCTTAATAGTTGAGTGTTCAGGAAAACTAACCCAAATCCAAATTTTTGCTCCACCATTTACAATTTATGTGAACTTGGGTAAGTCATACTTTTCTTGTAGATAGTCAAGACTATCAGTAAATAAAAAAGTTAATCTCAGCATCTTTAAAATTATACTGTGACTAAACACTCTTATGATGGGAAAGATTGAAGGCAAAAGGAAAAGGGGCGAGAGAGAATGAGGAAGTTGGACGGCATCACTGATTCAACGGACATGAGTTAGAGCAAACTCCAGGAGACAGTGAAGGACAGGGAAGCCTGGTGTGTTTCAGTTCATAGGGTCGCAAGGAGTCAGACATGACTTAGCGACTGAACAACAATAGCTTTATAACTATCACGCTGAAGAACTTCACTGATCAAATACAAAAGGCACCAAAAAGAAAAAAGAAAAAAAAATCCTACCCACAGAGTGAACTCTGTATACAATTTATTTTCAGGAAGCAAAGTTTTGAGAATCTCATAGCATGACACGATCCTCAGTACAGTTTTTATCTCTAACAATATAAGCCTGTACCCAACTCAAAACTGGAGAGAAAATTATATGATTTCATGGGGGGAAAAAAGATTATTTAATCTAGCAATGCAAAGAAGCACCTGCTTCATGGATTAAAAGAGATTAGGGTGAAACTTTGCTGTGTTTCTAAAAGGGTTTGTTTTAAGACAGTCTCCTTGGGGACAGACTTTACATTTGTTCTTACAAAATCTGCGACTGTGAAATCTTTGGAGTGATTTCTGACAACAGACTCCTGTTTGCCCTTACCAGAAATAGGACGTGCTATTGGCAAAAATAAGGACTGTTCTTGCAATTTGAACTCACAAATGGAATTTCTGTATCACAAAGTGGAATTTCTGTATCACAATAATGTGGGGGTAATAATTCCCAGGATTTTGATTTATAGATTAAAAACTGTGTCAAACGAATACATGTGCAGCAGTGTTTACTGTGATGCAAAGGTCAGGGGGCAGAATTTAGCCATTTTAATTCAGCTATGTACAAAGTCTTTGCATTTCAAGCTTCTCTCAAAAGCTAAATGAGTAAAGTAGATAACTCTGAGGGTTTCCTAAAGGCACATCAGCCTAATGTCAATATACAAAAGTTAATTTTGTGGATTATTTTCCCCTCTCCTTGAGTTGAAACATCCTAAAGCTATTGCATATCAATAAAAACCTCTTTCTCAGGCTTCTACACAAGCAAAGTCAGAACAGAGTCCTTCAAAATCAATATTTCAAGGTTGATGGTATTTCTGCTCCATAAAAGCCAAGTTGTTTTGATTAAATCTACTAAAATACTAATTTCCAATTCAACTTTTAAAAAAGATCAAGCTAATAAAATATGCACGCTCATTTGAAAGGAAGGGATTAGACAGAAGAGATGCCTAATTTTCAATTATCACTCTTAACTATAGTTATATGCTATTTTTGGACCTTTTTACTTTCCCATTTTACAATTTTAAAATATCAAAAATGTTTTTCCTGATATAATTTTAATTGGCATGTAACTGTTTACAAAAATGGATGTATGTAAACAACTATTTGTTTCAGTTTTGCCCTTTTCCCCTAAACTGTATTTTTAAAAGATATAGAAAATATACATCTCTGTTAAACTATCATAGTCTAATTGTCAATAGGTTTTTGCCACTCTTTCTCCTTTAGTTACTGTTAGTGTGTTAGTTGCTCAGTTGTGTCCGACTCTTTGTGACCCCATGGACTGTAGCCCATCAGGCTCCTCTGTCCATGCGATTTTCCAGGCAAGAACACTGGAGTGGGTTACTATTTCCTTCTCCAGGGGACCTTCCCAACTCAGGAATCAAACCCAGGTCTCCTGCATTGCAGGCAGATTCTTTACTCTCCAAGCCACCAGGGAAGCCCTTTCTCTTTTAGCAACTGTAATATTAGAAAATCACAATGGCTTTTCCCTGTCAAATAAAGATGAGTATAAAACATTTAAAACTGCACAGAACATATTTTTGTGAAATACAAAAATATATACACATATATATGTGTATATATACACATACCACCTATACACATACCACCATCAATTGATATTATACCTGTGATTCTAATTGCTCAACTAGCTAATTGTTCCTACTGCTTTTGGAAATTACTCATCTTCATATTTTGGCAAAGCAGTTTCCAAAAGAGACAATTTCATTGTGACTTACCAGTGTCACAAAGGTAATGTCAAAATAATAACACACATGAGCAGAATTCTCTTTAATCCACTTCAAAGTTGCTAGATATTGTGCATTTTTTCAAAATACTGTATGCAATCAGCTATGAATATTGTGTGAGTAGCTCAGCCACATTCTTAACTATAGTTTCCTCATTTAAAGATGGGGAAACAGGAAAACCAAGAACGATTACACAGCTTTAGAGTTTTGTTTGGTTATTTTAAAGGGGCCTCAGAGTCATCTTATAGTGAGGGAATTCTTCTAATTGTCTGCAGAATTCTAAGGAAGGGGGTTAATATGAAACTTTGGACCTGACCACATGGGTTTTTGAAGCTTTTTCAAACATCATGTCTATTCTGAAAACCATAAAAAAAGACAGTAAATTAATAAAAGAAACAGAGGACAGATAAAATCTCAAAGAGATAAAGAGGAAGACAAACATCATAACAAAAATTTAATAATAACTGGCCCAGGGTGAGAATAACTGCCTTCCCTACTGTGATGATTCCCTGATTCCTCCCAACAACAAAGACTTAAAAACCATTTGAGCCGTATCAACAGGAGACTTTGCCTCCTCACATTCAAATAAAAGTGCCAATATATACTTGCCATTATTTTTTAATTACCAAACCAGGATACAATCCAATTACAGTGATCATACTTCTATAAATCAATAGAGTTGCAATTAATAGGGATTAAAATCACACTTAAATATCCTGGAATTTCTAGAACTGCAAGAAATCAGATTTCTAATAACAATTTCTGTTATTGGACAAGCCTACATACTTTTGGAAAGCAGAAGCACTGTGCAGATTTTTGAGACATATTCAAGATGTTTTTCTTTCTTAAAAATTTACCTGTCCAGTTTCTCATTTGCATTTCCTACTTTGAAAATAACTAAAATAACACTGCTCTTAACTTTGAAACTGTTTTACCATAAAATTAGTATTATCCAATTGAGCCTAAAGAAAGTACAAAGTCCAAAAAGGTATGCCAAAAGAAAATATGACTTAGATTCAGAAAAATTTGATCATACTCCAAGAAAAATAATTCCATATGCTAGAATACAGCTTTCATTTAACCTGGGTTAATTCTGTTTTCTAAAATTAGCATTTAGTTGCGAAATTGTGTCCAAATCTTTTGTGACTCCATGGACTGTATCCACCAGGCTCCTCTGACCACCGGATTTCCCAGTAAGAATACTGGAGTGGGTTGCCATTTCCTTCTTCAGGGGATCTTCCTGACCCAGGGATTGAACCCATGTCTCCTGCTTTGGCAGGCAGATTCTTTACCACTGAGCCACCTGGGAAGCCTGTAAATTTAGTGTTAAGCAATGCTATATGCAACTTAGTTGTTCACAGATAATACATATCAATAAATTTTGTTCCTAATATGCTTCTTCTGGAACAGATGTGTACCCCTTTTCATATTGTAAGGACATACATTTAAGGCAATTCCATCTAGGTCTTAGCTAGCTAACTATTCTGTTATTAGTTTGTACTCTAGATATTGCCCCAATTTTTACTTTACATTTGATATGTCAACACTAAAGTAACTTCATCCTAATACTATTTCTCCACTTCTGATGAATAAGCAAAATTTAAAATCTCCCATCAACTTGTAATGCAGAGTTCTCAGTAGGCTCCTTAGGTTTATACTCTGATTTCCATCTTTTAAACTTTCATGATATTTCATCAAATTTTAATATAAGGATCTATGCCACTATTTCATTCAACAAAATTTAAGGTGTTTATGTTCTAAGCACTTGGCTAGGTGCTGGCAATACAATCAGATTCTAACATTTTAATTATTTTTACAATACCAACTTGTCACATTTAGTTATTCATTTTTTTAAAATTTATTTTACAAAGAATTAAAATTATACTAATGAAAATACTTTTTTCTATAAATTTTAAATGTTATGTTCATATAGCCACCTAACCCTTATCTCTCCTTATGGAAAATATCACTTTTTAATTTTTCTTGCCTAATTCAACAATGATTTCCTATACTAAATCTCTACCAGTGAATTTCCCATCTTCCTTCAACCTGCCTTTAAAAGGAACATGGTCATGTAGGGCTTAAGACATGGCAGAGGAACAAATGATACTTAAAATAACAGCAACAGCTACCAGTATTCTTAACTAAGTGCTAGGAACTTATTCCACCCATTTTCTCAGTTACTCCAGAAGATATATGCTATTTGCATAGCACATGAGAAAATGAAGCTCAGAACAATTACATTACTTGTTTAAACTCATATAACTAAGAGATAGAACTGGAATTTGAAGCTAGTTCAGTTCAGTTGCTCAGTCATGTCCGACTCTTTGTGGCCCCATGAACCACAGCACACCAGGCTTCCCTGTCCATTACCAACTCCTGGAGTCTACCCAAACCCATCTCCATTGAGTCAGTGATGCCCCCCAACCATCTCATCCTCTGTCATCCCCTTCTTCTCCTGCCCTCAATCTTTCCCAGCATTGGGGTCTTTTCAAATAAGTCAGCTCTTCACATCAGGTGGTCAAAGTATTAAGTTTCAGCTTCAACATCAGTCCTTCCAATGAACCCTAGGACTGATCTCCTTTAGGATGGACTGGTTGGATCTCCTTGCAGTCCAAGGGACTCTCAAGAGTCATCTCCAATTTGAAGCCAAGTCTACAGCATTCCCAGGTCTGTACAAGTAGTGAAAGTGAAAGTCACTCAGTGGTGTCCGACTATTTGCGACCCCATGGACTATACAGTCCATGGAATTCTCCAGGCCAGAATACTGGAGAATCCCCTTCCCTTCTCCAGGGGATCTTCCCAACCCAGGGATTGAACCCAGGTCTCCCGCATTGCAGGAGGATTCTTTACCAGCTGAGCCACAAGGGAACCCTGTACAAGTAGATGCTATACTAAATAAACAGGAAAGACCACTCTTTTGCAACCTGCATTCAGTAAAAGGGGCAGAATGAACAAGAAATGGCTGGGGAGTATTCTAATCTTTGGACTTGGATGAAGGGTACCTTTTTTTTTTTTTGCAAATTTATTCTTTTCCAGGTAATATATGTGGCATCCTTTTCCCTAAATAGCTGGCTGATGGTGGTTAATGTATCCCAGTGTAGGCAGAGGAGTCAGACACCAATCCCCAAGTCTGAATGGCTCCCATCCTGTGCCTTTCCTCTGTACTACACACCAGAGGCCGTGGCATAGTGAGACTGGGACGTGGATATGAAATCTCGCCCCAGGAGAGGATCACTATAGTGCTGCACAAAGCATCAAGCACCATTTCTCGGAATGCTTCCAACCGGCAGTTCTGACTGTGCAGGTTTTAGGATGAGGTCATTTTTTCACGAAATTCTCCATGTTAGTGACTTGGGTTGCACATTAGCAAAGGTCGGCTTTTTCACTGCCATAAAGTCGAGAGGCTGTAAACAGAACAAAGTTACGTATGCAACAGATTCTATAATATAAATGATGTGATTAAGACCTACCTGCAGAAACCTAGGAAGAAGATGGTTTGATTCAATGCCAACATATATATGCAGCAACTCCAAGAGGGAAATAGACTGGCAAAGTTGCATCACAAGTCCAATTGCATAAAAAGTGTCAACCATTGAATCTGTGTCCAGTGAATTAAAAATACAGACATAGTAAGTAAAATCTAGATCACAACCCAAATCTAGGAGGCAGTTTGAAATACAACTGAGATTCCTTACTTCATTTTCCTTTGTACATGTGAGAAATTTCCTAGATTTCTAAATTATAAATACTATGTAACCAAAGAAAGCACTTCATATTATTGTACAGTTTAATTGCTCCTCTTCCAAAAAGAATTTAACACTTGAAAAAGAAGGCTCTATGACCAAAGCTAAAGCATTTATTCCCCATTTACATGATTTGAAAGGAATTCCAGCATAAAAGTAAACAGTTAGATTCTAGACTACATCAGTGAAAACAGGCTGAAAGTGAGTTTATTAAAGAAACTGCTGTGCCCACTCCTTGTCTATAGACAAGAAAATGACAGAGATGAGAAAACATGATTTCAGAGATTTATGAAAATGACATTAATGATGCCATGATATCAAATAACATCTTATATTTATATAGCATTTATGTCCTGCACATACATGATTAGTGCTTTCTGAATTTTTGTGAGTTGGGCCCATTACAGAGGACTACAAACAAATACTACATTTGAGAGAGCCGAAATGGACAGAAACAAAAGTCCCTCTAAACAGAATAAATGTGCTTGTTTTTAATTGAAATCCTGCCATATTAAGAAACGTCTAGGGAAATCTTTATCATCTTCACTTAGTGATCATTCACATGATAGTAATTTATCAACGGGTTTCTCTTCTCAGCAGCTCTGTGAGGTAGACATTATTATTATCATTCCCACTTTATAGATGATTCCTGAGGCATACACAGTCCTGCACTTGCCATAAAAGCATGATCAGTCACACGGCTTCCTGAAGGAAGAAGGCAGCTGGTGTCTGTTCCAGGTGTTTGAGTGCTGTTGAGCTACTTAATTTATACACTGATGTGGAAATTGTACTGACCCCCCACACGGTTCTTTTCAAGCTGTCTTCTGTAGAAAAGGGTTGTTTCCTTAATAAAGTGCAACTTATCTAATTATGAATGGCAGGATCACAATTAAGAAATAAGTACACTGCTGACTAAGGCATTTTTCCCCCACTGGAAAGGCCAGGAAGCATAAGAATAAATTCATGTCTTGTTACTCTTGTTGTGAATGACCTATAACAGGCCCTCGAAGCCACAGCTAACTTCCAAGATCTAGAAGTGACACTTTTTTCCTAAAAACTAAAGGAAGTTTTCCAAACACCTGTGTTGTCCTCTTCTTGAGGACTCCCAAAACTCAAAGTTGAAATACAAGCCTCAAGTTATGTCTTTGGAGGTTCTTAACAAAGGCAAGAATTTATATGAAAATCTGCAGTAAAAAATAAAAAGCAACATCAAATAGTTTATGGTATCAGAGAAATAGATTAATTTTCTCATGATATTGAAGGCTGAACTGATGAGCAGAGCATGACTTATCCCAGATACATACTACATGTTTGTTTTTAGCTGAAACCAGCATTGCTCAAATTGTCAAGTTATGCAACAGTTGTAAATAGTGATGACCCTTATCCATGTGGGGATGGAAAATGAAAATAATTTTATTTTGACAGTCATTTAATGATTTGTTTTTTTGAAAATTTAAATGCATTTAAAATCTTTACTTTCAGGAAACTGGAGGAAGCTTATGACTTAAACCTTTAATGCTAACTCCTCTATATGTGATGAGTCATCTACAAAATGTGTCATTTTCCTATGGACACACTGCTTTTTAAAAGGATTAAATAGAAGAATGGGGAATATAGAGTTTGTCTTTCATTTGTTAGTAGTTTCCAGTTACTTTAAACCTGGGGAATAAGAAACAAGAGAAGAACTAGTTAATTTCTAATTTCTATGCAAAATAAAAGTTACACAGGAATTTACAGATTTCTTCAACACACACCATATCTGCTAAAGTTTGGTGCAGAACCAAAAAAGGAAGAGTGAAATGGTACACCAAATGCCATGTCTATGTTTTCAGGGCAAATGCCTACTCAAGGAGAACTCACTTCCCTTTCCCTCATTTTACTTACCAACTCCTCCAAAAAGATTTTGGTTTTTGCATTAAGAATGAAGCATGCTTACTGAAAAATATGGTCACTAAAT
This sequence comes from Capreolus pygargus, assembly GCA_012922965.1. Classification (NCBI taxonomy): domain Eukaryota; kingdom Metazoa; phylum Chordata; class Mammalia; order Artiodactyla; family Cervidae; genus Capreolus; species Capreolus pygargus. Next base: position 141,581 of record SNSB01004531.1, on the reverse strand, counting down.
TTCAGAGAAGTGAAGGATATTAGGTGAAGTTCACAGAAGTTAAATTATAACTAGGACTATGTGAAAATGAGGATTAGAAGTTAAAAATTCAAAACTGTTTTGGGCTTTTACCTTTTCCAAATGAAAAGAATCTGACTGTCATATTTGTAAATATCCAGGAGTGGCCACAGAACTGGATTAAGTAGTAGATGAAAAGATAGGCATTCTTCCTATACCTACAATAAATACAGGAAAATACTTCCTTTAAACACATTAAACACTTCCTTTATAATCACTTTTTCAACATTATACACATGTATTTTAACTAATTTACTGGCCAATCTGAGTGAGCAAGAGATAATTAATCCATATCCGAGTTTTTTAATTTGGTTACCCTTCTAACCCCCATGAGATTTTGAAAGCACACACTATCTGTTACAGTGACCATCCTGGGTTTGTTTAAAGCCAATAAGGTTCTATTCAACATTCACTTTCAGCTGTGATAAACCTCTAACTTTGCTGCTCCCCCAGGGATAAAAGCAAGCATTGCAAAGTTAGCTTTGAGTATTTTTGAAAAGAAAATATGGGTGGAGAGGCCCATGTGGTCAACATGTGTTCCTGCTAAGTGCATAACTTGAAGACTAGCTAGTTTATGGTTACAAGAATGGCATACCAATGGTGGCATTCCCAGGCGGGGGAATTCAATCATTGGAATGTTAGGTCCATGAATCAAGGCAAATTGGAAGTGGTTAAACAGGAGATGGCAAGAGTGAACATCAACATTTTAGGAATCAGTGAACTAAAATGGACTGGAATGGAAGAATTTAACTCAGATGACCATTATATCTACTACTGTGAGCAAGAATCCCTTAGAAAAAATGGAGTAGCCATCATAGTCAATAAAAGAGTCCGAAATGCAGTACTTGGATGCAATCTCAAAAACGACAGAATAATCTCTGTTGGTTTCCAGGGCAAACCATTCAATATCACAGTAATCCAAGTCTATACCTGGACCAGTAATGCTGAAGAAGCTGAACAGTTCTATGAAGACCTACACGACCCTGAAGAACTAACACCCAAAAGAGATGTCCTTTTCATTATTAGGGGACTGGAATGCAAAAGTAGGAAGTCAAGAAATATCACCTAGAGTAACAGGCAAATTTGGCCTTGGGGTACAGAATGAAGCAGGGCAAAGGCTAATAGAGTTTTGCCAAGAGGACTCACTGGTCATAGCAAACACACTCTTCCAAAAACACAGGAGAAGACTCTACACCTGGACTTCACCAGATGGTCAATATTGAAATCAGTTTGATTACATTACTTGCAGCCAAAGATGGAGAAGCTCTACACAATCAGCAAACACAAGATCGGGAGCTGACTGTGGCTCAGATCATGAACTCCTTATTGCCAAGTTAAGACTGAAATTGAAGAAAGTAGGGAAAACCACTAGACCATTCAGGTATGACCTACATCAAATCCCTAATGATTATACAGTGGAAGTGAGAAATAGATTCAAGGGATTAGATCTGATAGACAGAGTGCCTAAAGAACTATGGACGGAGGTTCATGACATTATACAGGAGGCAGTGATCAAGACCATCCCTAAGAAAAAGAAATGCAAAAAGGCAAAATGGTTGCCTGAGGAGGCCTTACAAATAGCTATGAAAAGAAGAGAAGTGAAAGGCAAAGGAGAAAAGGAAAGATATACCCATTTGAATGCAGAGTTCTAAAGAATAGCAAGGAGAGATAAGAAAGCCTTCCTCAGTGATCAATGCAAAG
>SNSB01004531.1:127684-139723 GCA_012922965.1 Capreolus pygargus | reverse complement strand
AAGAAATAGAGGAAAACAACAGAATGGGAAAGATTAGAGATCTCTTCAAGAAAATTAGAGATACCAAGGGAATTTTTCATGCAAAAATGGACACAATAAAGGACAGAAATGGAATGCACCTAACAGAAGCAGATGATATTAAGAAGAGGTGGCAAGAATACACAGAAGAACTATACAAAAAAGATCTTCACAACCCATATAATCATGATGGTGTGATCACTCACTGACAGCCAGACATCCTGGAATGTGAAGTCAAGTGGGCCTTTGGAAGCATCACTATGAACAAAGCTAGTGGAGGTGATGGAATTTCAGTTGAGCTATTTCAAATCCTAAAAGACGATGCTGTGAAATGGCTGCAGTCAATATGCCAGCAAATTTGGAAAACTCAGCAGTGGCCACAGGACTGGAAAAGGTCAGTTTTCATTCCAATCCCAAAGAAAGGCAATGCCAAAGAATGCTCAACTACCACACAATTGCACTCATCTCACACGCCAGTAAAGTATTGCTCAAAATTCTCCCAAGTCAGGCTTCAACAGTATGTGAACTGTGAACTTCCAGATGTTCAAGCTGGACTTAGAAAAGGGAGAGGAACCAGACATCAAATGGCCTGTTGGATCATCAAAAAAGCAAGAGTTCCAGAAAAACATATACTTCTGCTTTATTAGTCAATGCTAAAGCCTTTGACTGTGTATCACTGTGTATATTTGTACAATATCACTGTGTATCACAACAAACTGTGGAAAATTCTTCAAGAGATAGGTATACCAGACCACCTAACCTGCCTCCTGAGAAATCTCTATGCAGGTCAAGGAGCAACAGTTAGAACTGGACATGGAACAACAGACTTGTTCCAACTAGGAAAAGCAGTGCGTCAAGGCTGTATATTGTCACCATGCTTATTTAACTTATATGCAGAATACATCATGCGAAATGCTGGGCTGGAGGAAGCACAAGCTGGAATCAAGATTGCCAGGAGAAATATCAATAACCTCAGCTATGCAGATGACAGGACCCTTGTGGCAGAAAGCAAAGAACTAAAGAGCCTCTTGATGAAAGTGAAAGAGGAGGGTGAAAAAGTTGGCTTAAAACTCAACATTCAGAAAACTCAGATCATGGCACCCAGTCCCATCACTTCATAGCAAATAGATGGGGAAACCATTGAAACAGTGGCTGACTTCATTTTGGGGGGCTCCAAAATCACTGAAGATGGTGACTGCAGCCAGGAAATTAAAAGATGCTTGCTCCTTGGAAAAAAAGTTATAACCAACTTTTAATATGCTAGACAGCATATTAAAAAGCAGAGACGTTACTTTGCCAACAAAGGTCCCTCTAGTCAAAGCTATGGTTTTTCCAGTAGTCATGTATGGATGTGAGAGTTGGACTATAAAGAAAGCTGAGTGCCAAAGAATTGATGCTTTTGAACTGTGGTGTTGCAGAAGACTCTTGAGAGTACCTTGGTCAGCAAGGAGATCCAACCAGTCCATCCTAAAGGAAATCAGTCCTGAATATGCTGGAGATGAAACTCCAATACTTTGGCCACCTGATGTGAAGAACTAACTCATCTGAAAAGACCCTAGTGCTGGGAAAGATTGAGGGCAGGAGAAGGGGTCGACAGAGGATCAGATGGTTGGATGGCATCACGGACTCAATGCACATGAGTTTGAGTAGACTCTGGGAGTTGGTGATGGACAGGGAGGCCTGGCGTGCTGTAGTTCGTGGGGTCGTAGAGTTGAACACAACCGAGCAACTGAGCGGAACTGATTTCTGAATGCATTTTTGTGATTGTGGTCAGTATCTTACCACTGCCTATTACAGTTAGCAAGAGTACATAGTTTCCTTCACCAGGCATACACAGAAAGCAGTCTAAGGGCCAGAAGAGGGAAGTGAAGGTGAGTTTCAAAATGGGCTGTTGGGGATATGACTAAGAAAAGACGAACAGATACACGTTTGAGGGAGTCAGAGGAAGCAGTGTTTGAAGTGTTGTTTTTGGTTCTAAAAAGTGGCAGGAGTGGCCGGATCAGTGTAGACAAGACTTTTTTCCTAGCCGGAGATGTGAAACCTCTGAGAAATAAAGCAAATACATTGAGAAGCAGATAAAATGTAGCTTGATGAGAGCACTCGGGTACCCCTACAGAAGACTACAGCACTACTAAAAAAGTAGGGGAAAGGAATGCCTCCCTGAAACCTACAGCAGCCACTTGGCTTGTGGGATAAACAGAGACATCCCAGGCTCTACCCTCACATCACTGAATCAGTCTTTCTGGAACCGGGGCCCCTTAAATCTACACGTAGGCTTAATGCTTCTGCAGCAGGTAGAGAAAAGGAAAGGGAAGGGCTCCAGGTCGGAGGAACGGGAAGAGGAGAAAGACCGCAGGGAGCGTACAAAAGGGAGGGTGGCCAAGCAGCCTATCCTTTTTCTGCTGTAACATGGGGGAAATAACAGCTGTTCCTAGCGTTGCCGAGAAAATTGTATAGCTAATATCTGTCCAGAGCCCCAGAGAGCGTGAGACGTAAGGCTGCTCCGGCGCTGGTGGGCGCCCTCCGGGCTGAACTACGCGGGCACCACCCGCACCCCTCCCCCGGGCGGCCCCTCCTCCCGACCGCCCCCCTCCCTCCGGGCCCAGCGCCCTACCTGGGCTGCAGCCAGGCGGGCAGCGCCCCGGGTCCCATGGGCCGCCGCCACCGAGTCCTCCAGCGCCGTCCGGAAAGGAGCACCCGCCGGGGAGCGCGGGAGGGGTGGCTGGGCGGCCGCGCTGCCGGGCGAGGAAGGGGCGGGGCCTATCCGCACTCAGCAATTTACCAGAAAAAAAAAAAAGCCTCAGGTCGTGCAATGGGCACCAGAAGAAAACCAAGTTCGTGAAGTTCCTGAGGCGGCGGGAGCCAGCAGCACTGCGACTGCCAGCCGGGCTTCGGCTGCTGCGCGAGGCTGGGCTGGCCTGGCGGGGACCCCAAAACACCCTAGTCCCAAGTTAAGGTTCACCAGACTCCTTACGCGGCGTCCCAGTCTTTGGGTTGAGGCTCCCGGTTGCAGCCTGGAGGAAGCGAATAGATCCCACCCCTGACCTCTGACCTCCAGAAGCGTGCAGTCAAGCGGTCCCAAAGCCTTCGGGGATGCGTGAGCCCCAGCTGGGCGCCTCTCATGACCCTCAGCTGTGAAAGTCACGATTCGGCGAGGATGATTATGAGCGCGCCTTCACTCACACCTTTTCAGCCAAAAGGCCTGATTCCTCAGGTATCAGACTCCCTTGCCGTTAATCTCTTCTGGGTGCACTCAGTTCTTGCTCTTCGGGAGCATTTGATCCAAAGAGGAAACTGATTTACAAGCAAACGCTGGTGGCTAATCAGTCATGGCTGTCATCAGTGCCCAGGTGACTGTCATCAGTGCCCAGGCCAAGCAGCAAGAGAGGAAGAAAGTCCTGGATGGCCTGGAAAGAGGGGAGAGAAGAAGGCAGAAGGACTGCCAACAGGCAGTGATCTTTTTTTTTTTTTTCTTCTCTGTAATTTATTTTTCCACAACCTAGGCTGATTATTTTCTTTCTTTTTTTTCCCCCATTTATTTTTATTAGTTGGAGGCTAATTACTTTACAATATTGTAGTGGTTTTTGTCATACATCGACATGAATCAGCCATGGATTTACATGTATTCCCCATCCGGATCCCCCCTCCCACCTCCCTCTCCACCCGGTCTTCCCAGTGCCCCGAGCACTTGTCTCATGCATCCAGAGGCAGTGATCTTTTATCATCAAACACAGCCCCCATCAACATCTCCTCCTCTTCCGCAAGTCCACTGCATTTAACAGTTTCACCCCTCCTCCCGGTGCCCTGTTGGACTTTGCTTGCGCCTCCCTCCTTTCTCTCTCTAGTTAGGCACCCTCCCCTCCCCCGCCCCACTCCCACTCTATTTCCTCTAAGGTCTAACCGGGACCATCTTTTCCCTTTGCCAGGACTGACTTTCATGGCAGTAACATATTGGCTCAAGATTTTTTAAAACCATACATAAAAAAATAACAAAGTATACCATTTCACAGTGATCTTAAGAGAAATTAAATCCAGTGGTTGAATATCCTGAGTTTGGATATTTATCCGCCCATCTATTCATCATCTTGTTCCTGCATTTTTTCCCCTCCCATTCCTTGGCAGTCTCATTTTTGAATGCCAGTACTTCCTGTGATACTCACTGAGAGCAGAGATTCTGGACAAGTGCCCTCTTGCCCCCTTTTTCTTCCATTACCGACAAAAGGCTCTATAAGGAACCAGTTATACTCATAACTTTCTATCCTGAATTTCCTGTTTATTTCAACTACTTGGAATTTTCAAGGACCACAGCCTCTCTCTCTTTCCACACCCAGCCCCATAGCACTGGTTGGAAATTTCACAGGCTGCTAGATCCACATAGAACCTTAGAGATCATGTGGTCCAATCTCTTATTTCACAGGCATCAGAAATCTAGTTGAAGTTGTGTTGAGATTTCTTTCTACAGCATTGTGAAAATTTCCTGCCATATTTGCCTAGTTATCTTACTTGGGCATTAATCATAAATAGTCATTTATTGTCATCTTTGCCTGTACATATTCTCAGCCTCAATTATCACTCTTTTCCAGCTGATCCAAAGCATTGCTTCTACTTCTCTGCTAGAACTTTAAACTATTCATCCTTTAAATGGCTTCTGTCTTTGCTACTCCATTCAGAAGACTAAACCTTCTACTTCTTGGGCATCATTATTCCCCAGTCTGTCCTCTGTCTTATTCCAAGACAAATATGTTCAGATGTGTAGTTGGTTTATTCAACCATGCTGGAGCCATTATAAAAATCTCTTAGTTCACATGATTATATTATTTTCTAGAATCTCTGCTCTCAGTGAATATCACAGGAAGAACTGGTATTCAAAAAAATCTCTTAGTTCAGTGTAAAGCACAGGCTTTACAGTGCTTTCTAGGAGTTATCTCATTTAATCCTCAGAGCAACCCTATGGAGTGAGTGGGAACTATTCTTAACTAATTTTATAGGTGAGGAACAAAAGGTCAAAGCAGTTAAATATCTTGATCAAGATCAACACAGCTATTTAAATGCTGGAACTGAGATGAAAACTTTAGTCCATCTCTAATCTAAAGAGATATGATACAAATGAACTTATAAGACAGAAAGAGACTCACAGACTTAAGAGAATGAATTTACGGTTGCCAGAGGAAGGGAAAGTTAGGGAGCTTGGGATGAACGTATACACATTGCTATAACCAACAAGGACCTACTGTATAGCACAGAGGACTCTGACAACATTATGCGTCAGCCTGAATGGGAGAGGAGTTTGGGAGAGAATGGATACGTGTGTATGTATGGGCAAGTCCTTTTGCTCTTCCCCTGAAACTATCACAGCATTGTTAATGGGCTATACTCTAATACAAAATTAAAAGTTAAAAAAGAAAACAAAACTTTAGTCCCTATCCAGATATTGAATTCTTAATCATCATACTATGTTAACTTGTTTCATGTGATTTCTCAGTGTTTGTTTGCCAGTATTGATTTTCTTTCTATTACATATAAGAGAGTCAAAATGTGACACTCTATGTAAAACCTAACACTATATAATTTCTAATAAAAAAATAGGAGAAAATCCTTGTGCCCTTGGGTTAGGCAGAGGTGTCTTAGATCCAACCTTTCACATTTCAGATACTTCTTAAATATCTAAGCAAGTATTTCTTACGTACTTTGGATCTTCCCTGGTGGCTCAGACGGTAAAGCGTCTGTCTACAGTGAGGGAGACCCGGGTTTGATCCCTGGGTCGGGAAGATACCCTGGAGAAGGAAATGGCACCTTCCAGTACTATGGCTGGAAAATCCCATGGATGGAGGAGCCTGATAGACTACAGTCCATGGGGTCGCAAAGAGTCAGACAGGACTGATCGACTTCACTTTCACTTTCACTTTGAGATCTTCAAAAGTCACTTTTAATAAAATGAAAAGATAAGCTATAAATTGAGAGAAAATACTTATGAAGCATAACTAATAAAGGGCTTGTATGCAAGTATACAAAGACCCCTCAAAACTCAATAATAAGAAGACAAACAACCTAATTCCAAAAGGCAAAGAGCAGAAGACATAAATGTTGAAGCAAAAACAGAAGAGAGGACAATTTTCTTTTTAGTTATTTATAGTTAAAATTGGTGTTAAACATTGATTTTTTTTTGATCTGTAAACTGATTTATAAATCATTTTTCTATTGAAAGTGTTTTTAAATGGCATTTACTCATCACACAGACAACTATTTAAAAATGTGGACAAGTTTATGTTGTATTTTCTTGCTTTTGCACCTTGTAAATAACGAGGTGCTTTTATTTTGCACAAGTTGTTTATTACTTTATTTGGTAATACCTAATTACAATTTTGAAAATACAAAAAAAAAAAAAAAAAAACAGTCACAGGATTTGAACACACTTCACCAAAGAAGATACACAGATGACAACAACGTGAAAGCTGCTCAACATCATTAATCATTAGGGAAATGCAAAATAAAACCACAATGAGATATCATTACACATCTATGAGAGTAGCCAAAATTAAAAAGACTCAGCATATCGAGGCTGAGAGGAAACTCAATCCATCCCTTTGCAGCTTTGCTACAACCAGCCCAAATCTAAGGCAAAGCCAGCAGGCTAGGAAGAAGGTGACATACAAAGAAATGCAAAAGAGAAAAATCACATTAGTGTAATTCCAAACTGTTATCCCTATTATATACTGTTAAGGTTTTATTTAAATTCACATACAATTTTTCTTTCTATTTATTCTTGCTCCATGCCATTGTCTATGATTACTAAAAATTGCTTCCTTTAGATTAATTCACTTTCCAAGCTATTTAGAGGAGCCACTCATAGAAAACCAACTTAATACAGTAATTTTTAGATAAGGTTTAGTGTTTAATGATGGAAACGTTATTTGGGTCACAGATATAAATACTTTTAAGATCATTTTTACATTGATCTCTTCAGATAAAATTATTGTTGTTAACATATATCCAAATCACTTTAAAGGCAGGGTTGTTTTTTGATAGTCTAGGGTGAGAGATTTTTAAAATGTATTCAGCTTTAAAATTTTAAGACTTTGTGATTGTATGATATACAAAGAGTCAAAAAGCAAAGCTGCAACATTTTTTGTTATCATTTTTTTTAATAAGGAAAGTTACACAACTAAAGGGATAAAGTTAAAGGAAGCAATTTAAACATTAATTTATCTAAAAGTTATTGAATTTTATTGGATATTTAAATAGATGAGCATAGCTCATATTGTGCATTTTTATAGCTTCATAATGGTAGGAAATGCTGGTCCTCAAAGATTACTGACTAGAAAGATTCCTTCCTTAAATAATGAGTTCCTGAAAAACAAAAGTCTTGGCTCTCAGATTGTTTTATTCCATATTGCCTTCTCAATGTTAGCTATTCTGTTAATTGATGAGGATTAGTTAAAAAGATCATAGAGATATCCATGATTTGGTTCTGATATTCTATAAACCCACAATCTATTCCTTATCTCAAATACTTTTAATAAGTGCTGTTCTTAGAAAAGCCATCAGCAGTAAGAGATGTTAATGTTCATACTTCTTTATTTATGACTGATTTGATACTTTCATTTTGCTTTTTGTGTTTACTTTCCCCAGAATTAATGTTTGTTTTTCAAAATATATCATGCTTGACCTTGTACTATGTGAGCTCTTGTTAGCTGTTTGGGAGATTGGATGCATTTAAAGACGAAAAGACACATTATCCATCCTCAAGTTGTTTATACACCTCAAGGTATTTTTTAATTTATTTTTTATTGATGTACAATGCTGTGTTAACTTCTAATGTAAAGCAAAATGACTCTGTTATACACATATGTACATCCTTTTTTATATTCTTTTCCATTATGGCTTATCCCATAATATAGATATTAGAATATAGAATATTCTATGGAATATATGATATAGAATATAGATCCCTGTACTATACAATAGGACCTTGTTTATTAATTCCATAATTTGCAACTGCTTATCCCAAACTCCCTCAAGTCATTTTTAAATGGCCGTTTTGGGGGTGTTTTTTTTAATCTATGCTCAGAAACAGAAAGAAATTGTTTCAGGGAGCGAGGAATTTTCAGTCAGAAGACCTGGGTTCAAGTTTAGCTTTCACTTCTGTGTTATGCTGGACAAGTAATAATCCTCTCTGAGTCTCAGCTCCTTCATTTTTTAGGGTGAAAATAATATGATTACAGACCCTAGTCAGCTTCCCTTGTGAGGATCAGATGTGATAATTGTCAAGCCTCAAAGGCAAACAAAGTCAGGGTCCCTTGCCAAAGGCCAACGGGATGAACCACTTGCTCCAGCAGTTGAAGGTGGAGCCCTGGTTTTTATTTTTTTCCCAGTCACTAAGTCTTATCCATGCCTATCAAATTGGGCAGAAACCTGGGGAAGACAGAACAAGGGGCTGGAGCAGGGACAGTTGTGATGGTTGGAGAGGAGTCAAGTGAAAGTGTTAGTGGCTCAGTTATGTCTGACTGTTTGCAACCCCATGGACTGCAACACTCCAGGCTTCCCTGTCCTTCACCATCTCCCAAAGTTTGCTCAAACTCAAGTCCTTTGAGTCAGTGATGCCATACAACCCAACTAGAGCGGGTAGCCGTTCCCTTCTCCTGGTCCCCTGCATTGCAATCAGAGTCTTTACCATCTGAGCCACTGGGGAAGCCCCAAGCTATGGTAGACAAAGGAATTAAAAGGAATTATCACCCTAAATAAAATTCGAGTTAGACTTCCAGCAATTAAATGTTCAGTGTATGTTCTGGATTGGGAGCAAGTTATAGAAGAGGTCATAGTAAGTGTATTGGTGGGATGGGGGTTAGTGGGTAGGAGGATTGAGAGGAGGAGGGAAGATCAACTCAGAAGTAGAGAGTTCCATTGTGAGCCAGGTCAAAAAGCCAAATTAAACTCAATATGAAGTGTTGGTTTTCTAAATGAGAACTGTCTACACAGAAGCAGGAAGCTGTCATAAGTCAGATGTGCTTGTTTTTGCCTGTTGTTCAGACAGAAGTCTGATTTCTCTGTGTCTGGTTGAGGGTATTGGAGTAGTAGAGACTGGACCTTTGCAGGGGGTAGCAGTTGGGGGAAGACAAGATGGCTAAATTGCATTAGTATCATATTAGATACCAGAGTCAAGAGAAGATAAAGGAAACTTCCCTTATTTAACATTATTGTTGAAAGCTAATCTTGCATTGAGATTTAGCCTGTTAACTTATAAGGTTTATGAGCCAAATCTAGCCACATTTAAATGGCCATCCTTAGAATTTATAATGATTTCTTATCTGCTATTAGAAATAATCTTTACTGGACAGATAACTTTTAAGACCATTGTAGAGATAGTTAATTGTTTTACATCACTGGTATAAAAGTCTTATTCCATAATAGCTGAGAGCACATGGGTAATGTCTATAAGATTACCTGTGAAATAGGGTGAATCTGGTTCTCTACTGGATCACAGCCCTTAAGAAGTAGCATCCTTTCAGGCTAGCCAGAGGGGCAAGTGTGGCATTGAATGATGACAAGTAGAATTCAGTCAAGGAAAAACAAAAAAGAGCTGCAAAATAATTGTCCAAATAAGAGAATAGACAGGTAAGGGAGCTACTGGGAGACAGAAATTTAGAACAAAATTTGGGACTGAACTTCATCAATCCTAACTGATAATTCTGTTAGCTCAGGCTTGCCTTTACAGGGCTGGGTGATCTCGCCCCACATTTCTGAAAGTCCAGATATGAGCCTTAATTTAAAAAATTTTTAAATCTTTTCTTTATAAAAGCAATAACTAGTTTAAAAAAATAGAACTATAATTTCATTCACAAAAGTAACAAAACTAAAGATACCTAATATAAGGAAGAAAGATACATATTCTTTAAGAAGGAAGTTATAAAATCTTATTGTAGAAGACTAAAAAAATGAAACATTGGAAATTATACCATCTTCTTGAATGGAATCCTTAATATCCCCCAAATTTAAATATTCTCTGATTAATCTATCAATGGAAAGCAATCAATTACAGTTAGAGTCACAAGAAAAGTTTTTTATTGGAGAAAATAATCTTAAAGTCATACAGGGAAATGAGTTTATAACAATAGCCAAAAAATTAATTAAGAGAAATAGTGAGGAGGATATGCATTGCCAGACAATAAAGTATAAGATACTGTATTGGTATAGGAACAAACAAATTGAACAATGAAAGACAATCAAAATTCCAGGAATGGATTTCAATATATGTAGGAATTTAATGTTTGACAAAGCTGAAATTTCAGTTCCATAAGAAAAAGCTGATATATACCTGATTAATCCATTGAGAAGAAAATAAAATTGGAATGCTATCACATGCCATGTGTTGTCATTGTGTTGTTCAGTCACTAAGTCATATCCGCCTCTTTGTGAGTCAATGGCCTGCAGCACACCAGGCTTCCCTGTCCTTCACCATCTCCCAGAGTTTGCTCAAACTCATGTCCATTAAGTGGTGATGCTTTTCAACCATCTCATCCTCTGTTATCCCCTTCTCCTCCTGGCCTCAATCTCTCCCAGCATCAGGGTCTTTTCCAGTGAGTCAGCTCTTCACGTCAGGTGGCCAAAGTATTGGAGCTTCAGCTTCAGCACTAGTCCTTCCAGTGAAATTTCAGGGTTGATTTCCTTTAGGATTGACTGGTTTGATGTCCTTACTGTTGAAGGGACTCTCAAGAGTCTTCAGCACCACAGCTCAAAAGCATCAATTCTTCGGCACTCAGTCTTTTTTATGGTCCAACTCTCACATTGGCACATGACTACTGGAAAAACCATAGCTTTGACTATATGAACCTTTGTCAGCAAAGTGATGTCTCTGCTTTTTAACACACTATATAGGCTTGTCAAAGCTTTCCTTCCAAGGAGCAAGTGTCTTTTAATTTCGTGGCTGCAGTCACCATCCACAGTGATTTTGGAGCCCAAGAAAATAAAGTCAGTCACTGCTTCCACTTTTACCCCTTCTATTTGCCATAAAGTGGTGGGAACCAGATGCCATGATCTTAGTTTTTTGAAAGTTGAGTTTTAAGCCCACTTTTTGATTCTCCTCTTTCACCCTCATCCATAGGCTCTTTAGTTCCTCTTCACATTCTGCCATTAGAGTGGTATCATCTGCATATCTGAAGCTGTTGCTATTTTTCATCTTCTTTTGCCCCCTTCTCCTTTTACTTCACTTCTCCTTATCCACCATTATCTTCTCATTCCCATGCTTTCCTTTGTTCTCCTCCTATGAAATCACAGTGAGAAATGCAATGTTTCCTGCCATATCAGTATACAAAAGATGTCATTGTCCCCAGTGATTGCAGCCTTCTATTGTGAGCTGGTGAGCCCTGAGGAAACACAGGGCTGAAAAGAATACCTGCCATCTAGCAGCCATCATGGACTCCGGGAGCTGGTGATGGACAGAGAGGCCTGGTGTGCTGCAGTTCATGGGGTTGCAAAGAGTCAGACACGACTGAGCGACTGAACTGAACTGAGCAGCAGTCAGACAGCAGCCACTCCCTATGCTGAGCCCAGAGAAATCTCAAGATAGGAAAATACAGGATATTGGCACCAGGTTGCTGAGGTGCATATCAAAAGAGTAATTTCAGTGAGCTCGGATTCTTGCATCTTTCCTTACATAGAAAAGCTCTAAATTCCTTAACTTGGCATATCTGGTTTCTTTAATTAACAGTAATATTTTGGTGCTCCCAAATCCCTGTCCTCTGATGCAAAATTCTTATATGTCCTAGCTCCTGCCCTCGCTTCCTCAGAGAAGTTTCATATAGCTATCTGAAAGCTGTCTCTAGGCTGCAGTCCTCGTTTTGCCCCCAAGTAAAACAACTCGCAACTCTCATATTATGCATTTTTAAAATCAATACATGTAATGTTCAGAATGGAAAGAAAGCATGTTCAGGATTGGGATGATGCTAGGATGGAAGATATGTTTCTGTCCCAGCTCATGTTTATGACTTATTGATGTTAGGTAGTTAGATATGTTTCTGTCCCAGC
>SNSB01004531.1:98772-115893 GCA_012922965.1 Capreolus pygargus | reverse complement strand
AATGTATGACAAAATTCACTACAAATTAAAAAAAAAAAAAAAAGAAACTGTTAAAAAAAAAAAAAAAAGAAATGTGGCATCTTAGCCACTGGACAACCAGGGAAATCCCTACTCTGTGTTGTATAGAGATAGGTTTATACCCAGTACATATATAGAGGATGGTGATCTCTTTAGGTGTCTCCCTGTGTCTAGCCAGTCATGCACAGTTCCGGCTTTAGAGACCCCTCATTAACTTTGTGGTGAGCTGAGAAGAGGTTCTAGGATCGTGAAAGTAAAAGTGAAATTCAAGTCAGTCAGTCGTGTTCAATGCTTTGTGACCCCGTGGACTGGAGCCTACCAGGCTCCTCTGTACATGGGATATTCCTGGCAAGAGTATTGGAGTGGGTTGCTGTTTCCTTCTCCAGGGGATATTCCTGACTCAGGGATCGAACTCAGGCCTCCCACATTGTACGCAGATGCTTTACAGTCTGAGCCACCAGGGAAGTGATTCTAGGATTACAGGGGTGTTTTATTAATAACACCAACTGTTGCTTCTCAGTCTGATTGAGAATTATAATTTCAGTCATTTCAAAGTTTAATCCCTGTGATGCTGGAGACATTGGAGTGAAGTTGTAAATATGAAAAGAACATATTAAGGCTGAGAGGCTTCTACAAAACTGATTTCCATCATAAGGTAAGGTGAGGTGAAATCGCTCAGTCATGTCTGACTCTTTGTGACCCCACGGACTGTAGCCTACCAGGCTCTTCCATCCATGGGATTTTCCAGGCAAGAGTACTGGAGTGGGATGCCATTTCCTTCTCCAGAGGATCTTCCCAACCCAGGGATCAAACCCAGGTCTCCCGTATTGTAGGCAGACACTTTACCATCTGAGCCACCAGGGAAGTCTCTTTCCATCATAGGTGTCTATAAACTGGCCCTTTCTTAGTCCTAATTCAGCTACCATCTCCCCATGCTCAGATCCTCAGTAGCCTCTCAGTTTCCAGCCCCAACCGGCTCTAATCCACCTCTTCCAGCTATGACCAGAGTCTCCTGGCATAAAAAGTTGTGACCAGGCCACTCTTCTCCTTAAATACTCCAGGCCCTCAGCATCTATACCAATTTGAATTCCAGCTTCAGTCCCTTCTCAGTCTTACCCAATTCCTGTCATCTAGTTGCTCTGTCATTCGTGACATTCCCTGAACAGGTCACTTGTTTCATGATTCTTCTTTTGTTCAGATTGCTCTTTTCTGAAATGTTCTCTCTCCCATTCTTTTTATTTTTAAATGCTACCGTGTCTTCAAATCCAAGTTTGAACAGTTTCTCTGTGAACGCTCCTTAAGTTCTGTTAGACAGAACACATCTTGGCTTCTATAAGGAACTGTTCATTACACTAAAATGACATTTATCATCTTGCTATCATTTTTCGTCATTACCTGTTTCTTTCCTTGAAAATGAGCTTCTTGAGGATAACGCCTGTACCTTGTTTGTAGAGGTAAGCCCAGTGCTTAGCAGTGTCTGGTGTGGTGAGGTTGTAGGAAGTCTTATAAATCATTGACTTGATTAGTGTGTAAACAGCAACTCACACCGGACGCACAAGGAAAAGGTCAGCCAGGTCAGCACCTCTCCTCACTGCTAAGGATGGGCAGGCCTGCCTGCAGAACTTCACAAAAGTTAGAGTGAAGCAATGTATAGATGGGGATACTTCCAAAATCAGGGGAGATCAATGAGGGAGTGGGTGGGTTTCTGGTTTCTTAACAAGTCCCCTATTTCAAGGCTCAGATAAGAAACACTTAAGAAGGTTCACCTGGCTTCAGGTGTGGCTGAAACAATATATTCAGGAAGGTGTCATCATCTATCTCCCCCTTCTGCTCTCCTCTGAGTTGGTTTTATTCCTCAGCATTTCTTCCAGTGTGGGTCATGTCAGACTCACCAGAGAAGGGCACCATCTAAAGGTGTGCAGAATGTAAGCTGTGCAGCCAGAAGTGGCAGTCCTGGTTCCAAGCGTACAGTGAGCCAGGCACCCGCTGCCATAGACAGAGGCTCCTTTTTCCTCAGCATTCCAGCTGGACTTCTCCTTGTCGCCCTCATGGCCTCCGCTTGTGTCACTTAGCTCCTCCTCACCAGTCACTGTGGCTGTGACGATGCCTGTGCTCTCAGCGCGCCAGCCTGGGTCAGAGGCCCATTCACACAGCTGGGCATGGCCCTAACTCACAGCTGTCAGTGGTGGTCCTAGATGCCAGGTGGGCCATAATAGGTGTCCAGTGTAACGGCTGAGCACAGTTCAGGCCATCACGGGAGATTGACAAAGCCTGGCTCTTCTTCCTATTCAACCTTTCCTATAGTCTTCTACCCATCTCTTTCCTTGACATTTCAAACATTTGTAAAACAATTGGTCTTGTTTCTTAAGTAACTTTGCAGAGGCCACTTATAGAATGTTGAAAGTTGGAATTTAGGACTGTCTTATTAATATTTTGTAATCAGAGATGCTGAATGTTCTTTTCCAATATCTGTACATATGACTTTGGTAAAAATGACATTCATTTATTATCCCAAAGGACTTGCCTTTTGTGTCAGATTTGGGGAAGGTTGCTCCTTAAGCTCACTTAATTTTACGTGAGAAATTTCTACAATCTGGGGGACTTACCTGGCAGTCCAGAGGTTAAGACTTCACCTTCCAAGCAGAGGACCTAGGCTCAGTCCCTGGTTGGGGAGCTAAGATCCCATATGCCTCACAGCCAAAAAACCAAAACATAAAGCAGAAGCAGTATTGTAGCAAATTCAGTAAAGACTTCAAAATTGGCCCACATCCAAAAAAATATTTTACAAAAAGGAACTTTCTACCATTTTTATTCATGTGTAATTAAGTTAAACACTGGGCACCTTCCACAAGCAAGGCCATGTGCGAAACTAAATCATACATCCTGGACATTTATTCCTCAAAAGTTTGAGATATGACTATCCCCCATTTGCATAACTTGCCAAAGATGATACAGTTAGAAAGTATCAGAACCCTCATTAGCTCTCAGGTCTATAAAACCTGTGCTTTTTTCACTACAATAAGCTTTTTTTTTTAATATTAGGATTTTTAAATTCACAGATTGCCACTTCATTCTTTTCTGGATTAATAAAGCATTTTCTGCCTTGAAAACTATTTATTTTACCTCTGGGTTTTCCTGAAAAAAAAGAAAGAAAGAAAGAGAAGGAGACAAGACGTTAAAAGGTAAAAGGAAAGATAAACTCTGTTGTGTGTTTCCATTAAACAACAGGGCACGGGCCATTTTTCTTACACATGCCTGTGAGATAAGGAAAGCCACTGGTGTGAGACGAAAAGGAAACTGCATGCAGAGCCTTTTTGCTACAACAAGGATTAAAACGTAGTGGTCGAGAGAAGGAAATGCAGCCTCACCAGGGGAAACTGTGACTCACCCTTCAGACAACTGCCTCCAAACACCTGAAGAGAATATATTCTCTGTAGAGGCTGGTGACGAGCAGATGGGAATTTCCTGGTAATCTCCATAGAGCAAGGGAGAGAAAGTCCTTTTCTGAATGGGTGGGGCTGAAAGGGAGACAAACTTCTTGACCGCAGGGAGCAGGCCTTCTGCAAAAGGTCCTGATAAGCCCCTGGAGCAAAGCCAGGAGCTGGAGCCTGTGGACCATAGACCTCCTTGTGCTCTCTTTAAACCACAAGATCAGTGCTGTGATGTTGGATTAACGTTAACAGTTTGACCAGTTTGACAGGTAGCTCCCAGGTAGTTCAGTGGTAAAAGAATCCACCTGCCAATGCAGAAGACACAGGTTTGATCCCTGGGTTGGGAAGATCTCCTGAAGGAGGAAATGGCAACCCACTCCAGTATTCTTGCCTGGGCGATCCCATGGGCAAAGGAGACTGGTGGGTTACAGTCCATCGGGTCGCAAAGAATTGGACATGACTGAGCACACACACACACACACACACACACACACACACACACACACACACACACAGATGATTACAGGGAGTTGAAAGCATGGTTTCTGGTTCCAAATATGTCTCCATTCTTACCAACTGTAGACTTGGATAAGTTACTTAATCTTACTTGAGTCTTGGTTTTCTTATATGTAGAAAGAAGACAGTAATACTTTCCTCTAGGGTTCTAAGAAGCATTAACTAAGATGGTATACATTTATAGCATGTTCAGCAGAGTCCCTTGCAGAACAAATGTCCTTAAGAAATGCAGTTGTTATTGTTGTGTTTGCATTATGCTATTATAGCATGTATTCACATTATAAAGACATAAATATAGTTACCTTGATGATTCCTCAAAATTTAAATACGGATATACCATATGATCTAGCAGTTCCACTTCTGATTAAACTTGTGTCTTTATGTAAATCACCCCCAGCCACTTAGCTCTTGAGGTCTAAGAGATCACTAATGCAATAAATTCGGGTTATCAGACTCAAAGATTTAGAAAAAAATACAAATGCCTGAGACTCAAATAGATATTTGTACACTCACATTTATAGCAGCATTAATTAAAATAACCAAAAGTTCGAAGCAACTCAAATGTCCATCAGTGAAGGAATGAATAAACAAAATGAGATATACACTTACAATGAAATATTGTTCATCCGTTAAAATGAAGGAAATTTTGTTACATGCTACAACATAGCTGAAACTTGAAGACATTATAAGTGAAATAAGTCAGTCACAAATGAAATAAAGACTATGAGTCCACTTATATGGGGTACATAGAGGGTTCAAATTCATTGTTGTTATTTAGGTGCTAAGTCATGTCCAGTTCTCTTTCAATCCCTTGGAATGTAACCTGTCAGGCTCCTCTATCCAAGGAATTTCCCAGGCAAGAATACTGGAGTGGGTTGCTGTTTCCTTCTCCAGGGGATCTTCCCAACCCAGAGATTGAATCATGTCTCCGGCATTGCAGGCGGATTGTTTACCACTGAGCTACCTGGGAAGCCCCATTCGAATTCATAGAGATAGAAAATAAAGTGGTGATTGCCATGGCTGGGAGGAGGGGAAATAGAGAACTAGTGTTTAATGGGTATAGAGTCTCAGCTGGAAAAGATTAAAAAAAAAAAAAACTCTAAAGTTTTGTGGTGATAATTACACAACTGTGGAAATGTATTTAGTGCTATAAAACTGTACACTTAGAAATGGTTAAAATGGTGGATTTTATATTGTGTATATTTTACCACAATGAAAGAAAAAATAGTTTGGTCTTTGTTTTCTGCAACTTGAAATGCAGTTGGTGCAGGCGTGTAATGTAGAAAGTGCTCTAGGCTTTTTTCCAGAGTTTTAGGAGGAGAGGATCAACTTCTTGGGCAACCTTTTAAAATATGAGAGACTATTGCAATGTGACATAAAAACCTCTTACAATC
This sequence comes from Capreolus pygargus, assembly GCA_012922965.1. Classification (NCBI taxonomy): domain Eukaryota; kingdom Metazoa; phylum Chordata; class Mammalia; order Artiodactyla; family Cervidae; genus Capreolus; species Capreolus pygargus. The sequence continues at coordinate 110,534 of SNSB01004531.1, read as the reverse complement.
TAGCTGCTGACAATGTTGAACTTAGACTGTAAGGGCCTATTGGGGCTTCCCTGGAGGCTCAGTGATAAAGAATCCTCCTTCCAATGCAGGAGACATGGGTTCAATCCCTGGGTTGGGAAGATCCCTTGGCGAAGGAAATGGCAACCCACTCCAGTATTCTTGCCTGGGAAATTCCATGGACAGATGAGCCTGGCAGGCTACAGTCCATGGGGTCACAAAGGAGTCGGATATGACTTAGTGACTAAACACACATCACAAGGGCCTATTGATTTAATCTTATCTTGGAATCTTATTAAGAGACATTAGGCCATCAAACAATGTATGCTGATTCTGAAAAAGGGACACAAGATACTGTGGCTTCATTTTATTTTTCTTCCTTCTTATCTATTTTTAAGAACTTTAATGAAGCATAGTTAATATCCAATAAACTCCATATTTAAAGTGAACATTTGGTTTTGACACATATGTACACTCCTGAAATCATGGATATCAACACAGAAAACATATTCGCATCCTTCCAAAAGTTTCCTCATGTCTGTTTGTAATTCCTACCTCCATCTGGTTCCTCAGTCCCACCACACCCATCCTCAGGTTACCATTGATCTGCTTTTTGTCATTATAGTTTTCCTTTCTAGAACTCTGTATGAATGGGACAATACAGAATGTATTCTTTGTCTGTCTTAAACTCAGCATAACTTTGAGATTTATCCAAACTAGTGTGTGTATCAAAGATACATCCCTTTTAATTGCTGAGTATTATCTGGATATACTACAATCATTTCTTTAATCATTCATTTGTGATGGGCATTTGAGTTGTTTCTAATTTGGGGATATGAGAAGTGAAGTTCCTACAAACATTCATATACAAGTGTATGCATAGAAAGATGCTTTCCTTTCTCTTTGGTGAATAACTAAGTGGAATGGCTGGGTCATATAGTAGGTGTATGTTTACCTTTTTAAGAAACTATAGAATGGTTTTCCAAAGTGATTCTGCCATGTTTTACTTCTATCAGCAGTGTAATGAGAGTTCCAGTTGTTCTATATCTTTGCCAGTGATTGATCAATTCAGTCTTTAACTTTAGCCTTCTAATAAGTGTGCAGTGATGTCTCATTGTGGCTTTAATTTGCATTTCCTTAATGACTAATGATTTCGATCGATCATCTTTTTCTGTCCTATTAGCCAACTTATTGGGTTGGCCCAAAAGTTCACTCGGGTCTTTCCATAAGATGTTACAGAAAAACCCAAACAAACGTTTTGGCCAACCCAGTCTTTGGTGACATGAATTCAAGTCTTTGTCCATGTTTTATTGGGTTGTTTTACTGTTTCTGAGATTTGAGAGTTCTTTATCTATTGAAAAATCCTTTACCATATATGTGTCTTAAAAATACATATCCCAGCTTTGCGCAGTGGCAGTATCATAGCCAACGAGATTTATCTGAGGCACGATTATTGCTAATTGAAAAATATGTCTCCCAGTCTGTCATAGATCTTTTCATTTCCTTAAGAAGGAAGGAAACTTTTGAATGGAGCTCCTTTTTTTCTTACTCCTAGGCTAATAATGAAGTTTGAGTTTCCTAAGAACATGCTACACAGGGAATTATAAACCAAAGCTGAAATTTTGAAACAGAATGCCAACTGAAGCCAAATTTACTGATAATTGTTTGATGGGAACAATTGTTTCTGGAGTATTATCCATCAAGTCAATAAGGTAAGTGATTAACTTGGTCCTGCTAAATTAAGAGAGTATATTTCTGTGCTGGCAATTCTAGTCCAATCTTAGAGTTTGATTGTTTTAAACTAACTATTCTAGGAGATTTTAGACAATTAAACTGAGGCTCATAAAGCAACAATCTGTGTTAAGAAAAAAGGATAAATTCATAAGCTGTTACTTTTTTGAGCTCAATAAGCATCAGTGCAACAGATTTAGAGAAAATGTTTGCAATTAGAAAGACCTGATTCTGGGTGCCCTTCACCTTCCAGCTGCACTACCAGCTGCTGACTCTGTGTATGCCTCAGACCAGTCAAAACAGAACTCCTTTTCAGCGAGGGCCTTGCCTGTGGCTGGACATACCTCAAGTGTTTCACTTATAGAACTGCACCAGGATGGCTAGTGGACTTTCTGCAAGAGGGGTAGTGGCTATAGTAGGTCCTCATGTAATCAAATGGGTTCCTGTGTAATCAAAAACCATTTCACATTCATTATCTGACCTAAGCCCCCCGCCCCCCCCCACACAGCATGAAGCAGGCTTTCCTGTTTCCTTGTACTTATTTGCTATTTATTTATCTCTTTGGTGTAGTATTCATTCAAATATATCACCCATTTTTTCTTGGGTTATTTTCTCATTGTTGAGTTTTGAGAGTATTTTTAATATATTCTGGACACAAGTCCTTTATCAGATATGTGATTTGTAAACAGTGTCTTCCAGGTTGTGGCATGCTCTTTTCATTTTCTTAAGAGTACTTTATGAACAAGTCACTGCATCAGATACATCTGGGACCTAAAAGTGCCTAACAACACCCAAAATTCCTAAACACCAGCTTTGTTAAGTGCAAAAACTACCATACAAATGTATACTCATATTATGCCATATCTACATGTCCATTTGGTTAGGCAATATTTAAGTATTCATGTTAACTGAGATGTTTGCCAGGGCCTCCTACCTCCTTGACCATGTCTTCTGCGTGATTTTCTTGGGAGGTAGAGAAGTGGGAGTGGGAAGCGGCTCTGCCTTCTGTCCCCACTGATTTGGTTCATGTATGGACGTCTAGACACCCTCTGCTTGCTTGCCATCTGATTTCACCCCTGAACAAGTGGGGCCTTTGTGTGGGCAGCCTTCTCTACTGAAGGTTTGAAGAAGATGGAGGAGACTATTTCATCACATCAATGCACATGATTTCAGGTTGCCCGTGAGGCAACTTTATTTGCCCTCACTAGAAATTTTTTCACTGCTGCCTTATTCCAGTGAGCATCACAGCTCCAAGTGTTTCTCTCTCTTCCCTCCTCAAAAACAGATGCCCCAAAACATGCGATTGGTGTTGCAATGTCTTTTGTGTTGCCATAAGCACAACCTCAAGGTCTCATCTTGTTTCACAAGAGGCCCACTTGGTATTTTTTCCCAACAACCAGCACTTTCCTAGTGAGGTTTTCTGGTGCCAGCTAAAACAATTACCTCCCTCCTCATATGTAGCTGTCTATGAAGACATGCTGCCTTTTATGTGGCATAGCTGTTTAGCATATGCAAATACAGATGCAGTTTGGGGTTAGCCTCCCTCATTCTTATTAGAATTAATATTAATTTATCATTCATCCTCTACGATGATAGAGATACTGCTTAAAAAAACTTATTTTGGCTGCATGGGGTCTTCGTTGCTGCTCAAGGTCTTTTCATTGTGGGGGGAGGACTTCTCTACTTGCCGCACACAGGCTGTAGAGTACATGGGCTCAGTAATTGCAGCACATAGGCTTAGCTGTCCCACAACATGCTGGATCTTAGTTCCCCAACCGAGGATGGAAAGTCTGTCCCCTGCACTGGAAGGCAGATCCTTTTTCTTTTTTTTTTTTTTTTAACTTTTTATTTATTTATTTATTTTGTGTGATTCAGAGATACTGCTACTAAAATGTTGGAGTATTTCCTCTCATTCTTAATGCATTAATGCCTTCTTAATTCTTTTTTCTTTTCTTTTTTTTTCCCCATTTATTTTTATTATTTGAAGGCTAATTACTTTACAATATTGTAGTGGGTTTTGTCATACATTGACATGAATCAGCCATGGATTTACATGTATTCCCCATCCCGATCCCCCCTCCCACCTCCCTCTCCACCCGAGCCCACGCTCTTAAACTTTTTATTTTGTATTGGGGTATAGCCAATTAAAAATGTTGTGATAGCTGCTGTATACAGTGAAGCGGCTCAGCCATACATACATATACAAGCATCCATTTCCCCCAAATTCCCCTTCCATCAGACCACCACATAACATTGAGCAGGGTTCACTGTGCTATACAGTAGGTTGGAAAGCAGATGGTTAACCACTGGAGCACCAGTGGAAGTCTCACGGACACACTCTTGATATTCTGGATGGACCCGCATGCTCAGCTGTGGAACAGTTATTTATCATTCTGCAGAAGAAGCCTCCCCTCTATCGGCTGGTCCCCTGCACACACCCAGAGCAGACCTTTCCCAGGCTGCCCAAGCCTCTGGCTTCCTCAGCCGGTTTAGCGGTTCGGCCCAGGCGAATTTTGGCATCCTCTTGACTGCTCTTGACTGCTCTAGACAGCCCTATCACGCGGCCTTTCGAGGTCCTGACTTGTATTTTACTCCTAGGAGAAAAGAAGCATGGGTGCAGAAGGGCTTTTGGCAGAGCTAGGCTGTGGAGTCGCAGACTGTGAGGAGCTGGAGGGGGAGGGAAAGTTTATTGTGTTCCGGGGTTCTTGACTGGCTTAGGAGGACCCCAGCAACAGACGCGCTTCTCGGTCCCACAGCTGCTGTCTTACCCAACTTACGTCAGAAGGGGGAGCTCCGAGCTCATGGTCTGCGCAGTAACTTGCCTAACATTTCTTTTCAAGGCTGAATCCCTTAACGGCAAGGCAGACTCCTAGGCATTTGCTCCAGGAGAAAAAGCTCAGCACAATGCATGGATGGAAGCAGCTAATGACAGGAACAGTCACCTATTCAGGTTCTCGAAGGGTTCAGTACAAAGACAGTGTCCCAGCCATGCTGGCCAGGCACCCAAAGTGCTCCTGGGGAAACTGTATTTTCCCAGGGTAAGCCCTAGGATAAGTGAGCAGCCCCTCTTCCCACCTGAAGTTCCCTTTCTTCCCTGCTTTCTGGTTTTTCCCTTGGCCTGAAACCACTACATCTGTTACACCTGTCTTGGATTTGGCTCTAGAGAGTAGGTGGCTTCAGAGATGCAGAGCAGCAGGAAAAGCAGGTAGGATAGTCCTGTATGAACAAAGAAGGGGGAACCAGGAGCAGACTCGCTTTTCTGGCAGGGGCGGGGGGAGGGGTGGTAAATGAGGAAAAAAACTAACTAGTTAGATGTCAGTGGTATCAAGCAGAGGCTTTTCCCCCTCTGGCGTCTATGCCCCGGAAGCAGACAGAGACCCCAGCTCTCCTAAGACAACCATACACTTTGGCTGTTTCATGAAGAGTGCGATAAAGGGACTGCTCCTTAACAGTGTCACAGAAGTGCCAGGGAACTTCTCACCCTTGGGCATGGCTGGGGGGTGGGGAGGGACATAAACATTTTAAAATCCTATGGAGGGGGATGTGGAAAGGAAAGCAGGGCATCCCACAGATAATAGGGATGAATTAAGGGCAAACACAGGAGCTGAAATATTCCTCCAGTTACCCTGACAGCCAGTCAAATTCTACATTGAGGGCCAAAGAGCCTGGAGCACAGTGGCTCCCAGTGGTTCCTAGGCGCCCCTGCTTCTAAGGTCACAGTCATCTACTTGTGTCTACATTTTAATTCTGTGGAGGCTCAGGCCACATGTCTCCTAAAAATCACTTCTCTCATCATCTTTTACCTTGTATATTCCACATGACTTCCTTTCATTTTGAATTCATCAAGGCCAGGGGCCAGAAACTCTACAATTCAGCAGACCCATTCTATAAAGAATGTCTCCTAGGTGCTCTGCAATTTTTAATAATGTGTTGTCACATAAATCAAGTTGACATTAAAACTGCCATGTTGACTTTTGTTTCATAAATAATTTATTTCCCATATAAAAGTTTAAATAAATAAATAATTCATAAATCAATTTATAAATACGTTACAGTCTTTAACTGTCCACTGAAATCCAGTGCATTGCATTGTCAGTTACTTCAAGAGCCACTGCTGGCTGAAGAGTCTCATGTTAACATCACATTGTCCACTCCCATAGCCACAGGTGGGAGACGTTCAGTCACGGAGGTGCCCTGTTAGGCTCTTCAGGAAAGAAAAGTTCCTGAGCATTTCCGCTCTCACGACTGCCCAGGCACAGCTGTTGTACTCCATGGACTTCAGGTACTGCACGAGGTTGAAGTAATATTTCTTCAGGTGAAGAACAGTCATGTCTCCCGTAGTGAAGTTTTTCCTCTGCATGATTTCCTTCTGGATTGGCTCCAGATGATCCATCTGCCCTTGGAGTTCCACAAGGAGGTCCTCAATGACGGTCTCAGACCAGCCAGTGCTGGAGAAGTCTCTGGTGAGAATACTGAAGATCTGCTGGAGCATCTCATAGATGACCAATACGGCATCTTCCTTCCGGAACTGATGTGCTTGCCTTATCTCCTCAGGGACCTGGAAGTCCATCCTGACCTCGAGGCAATGTTGAGGAGTTGAAGGTAACTGCCGCAGGAGTTTCTGACACACGGTATCACTCCTCCTTTGTTGGAATCGAAGCAAGCTGTAGTTCCTGGAGAGAGCTGTGGTGGAGAAACACAGCAGGAGAACCATCTGGAGGAGGCACCGGTAGGTCATGATGAAAACAGGCTCAGGGCTACCTGTTCTGCTAGTAGATGCTGAGGTTGAGTCTTCAGCGCTTTGCAGAGTGAATGTCCTTCCTCCTTGAGTGTGGGCTACTTAAATAGGATGGCCCTCCATTCTTTCTATTTGAGAGGAATTTCCCACTTTCTGTTCTCCTTTTCAGTTTTCCTGTGTCATTTAAATTATTAGTTGCCTCTAAAACTCTTTTTCTTTAAGCTCCTTTCTATTTTAATTTACATATACCACGGGGAAGAAAGATACACAAACTGAGAATTTCTAATGTTTTTTAAAGTTTCAATGAATTGCTGAATGTTAAAGAAAAATATAAGTCAAATCTTTTGAACCAGATTATTACAGGATTCTTTCATTTGGATAAGATTTTTCTTTTTGTTTATCTCTTTTCATATGATGAGATTTGAGGAGAGGGGGCCTTGTTTGTAACAGAGTTTTCTTTTTCATAAAAATTAGGTTTAATTATCAATTCTGCTATTATCAAACAATAATACTTGCAGTGTATGATTTTAAAAGAGACACCTATTTTTTCTATCTAAAAGAGAATAATGTTAAACTAAGCTGATAAACAATAAATACATGATATAAGTATGATTAAATTAAATATATGCTGTTTATGATTTTTAAAAAGACACATTTTTTTCTATCTAAAATAGAGTGATGTTCCTAGAGGGGTGGGATGGGGTAGGAGTGGGAAGGGAGGCTTCAGAGGGAGGGGATATACGTATACCTTTGGCTGATTCATGTTGATATATGGCAGAAACCAACACAATATTGTAAAGCAATTATCACTCAATTAAAAATAAATAAATTTAAATAAAAAGAAAAAATAATGTATATAAAAAACAAAATAGAATGATGCTAAACTAAGTTGATCTGAATTTTTTGGAGGCCTTAGCCATAAGCAAGAAGACATCACATAACTTTATCAACCTTGTTTTTTTTCAGTCACTAAGTCAGGTCTGACTTTTTGTGACCCCATGGAATGCAGCACACCAGCCTTCCCTGTCCTTCAGTACCTCCCAGAGTTTGTTCAAACTCATGTCCATTGAGTCAGTGATGCCTTCCAACCATCTCATCTTCTGTCACCCCCTTTCCCTCTTGCCCTCAATCTTTCCCAGCATCAGGGTGTTTTCTAATGAGTCAGCTCTTTGCATCAGTTGGTCAAAGCATTGGAGCTTCAGCTTCAATATCAGTTCTTCCAATGAACATTCAGGACTGATTTCCTTTAGGATGGACTGGTTTGATGTCCTTGCAGTCCAAGGGACTCTCAAGAGTCTTCTCCAACACTACAGTTTGAAAACATCAATTCTTTGGTGCTCAGCCGTTTTTATGGTCCAATTCTCACATCCATACATGACTAGACAGACCTTTGTTGTCAAAGTGATATCTCTGCTTTTTAATATGCTATCTAGGTTTTTCGTTGGTTTTCTTCCAAGTAGCAAGTGTCTTTTAATTTTGTGGCTGGAGTCACCATCTGCAGTGATTTCAGAGCCCAAGAAAATATTGCTTTATCTCAACTATCCAGAATATAACTGAAGACTAAAGACTAAGTAATATTTCTAAACAGGCAAAATAAGTGTTACACAGGCCATGCAAAAGTCCATGGTTCCTCTTATAGTTGGCATTTATGACCATTATTGAGGGTCAATGAATTTTTATTTTGTACATACTTCTTTTTTTTTAAATTTTATACATACTTCTAATAATCTAGTCTGATTTTCCATTCTCATGCCAATATATATCACCTTTAAGAGGAGATATAGAAGGAAAATGGAGGAAAAAATATTAAGCAATCAAGGGATTGAGACAAGGGATTCTAGTTCAAATATTTCTGAGACTGTTTTTGTGTTTATGTGTAGGTACTGATGCTGATAAGAAAGGATCAGAAAAAAAATCAAATTATGATTTTCATGTCTGGCTTATATAGATGGGGAGATGTACAGTACATTTTAAAAGATTTCAATATAAAAATAAGTTCTTATAATTATGCTATTTAATACTTAATAAATAATTTTCAGTTTTTAGCAATACTTGCCTTATCTTTCTGCCTGAATTTACTAAATTTACACAATATGCAACTGTAGCATGACATGATGCAGACTGTGATCCTCACTCTCCTGGGTTATATACTTAAGCAGGAGAAAAGAACATTAATCAAAGAAATACACAAAAGTAAAAATGCAATGGGCTTCCCCAGTGGCTCAGACGTAAAGAATCCAGTAAGGGAGACACAGGAGATGTGGGTTTGATCCCTGAGTCAGGAAGATCCCCTGCAGAAGGAACAACCCACTCCAGTATTCTTGCCTGGAAAATTCTGTGGACAGAGGAGACTGGTGCGCTACAGTCCATGGGGTCGCAAAGAGCTGGACATGACTGAGCAACTGAGCAGACCACAAAAATACAATGGTAACCAGTGTTACAAAGGAGAGGTGTGTGGTACTGTGGGCACCTATGATGTGAGGATATAATGTAGTAGAAGAAATCAAAGAAGACTGTCCCAAGGTAAGGACACTGGAGCTAAAATCAGAAGGAAGGTCAGATGGGACTGCATGTGCCAAGGCCTTGTGGTGGGAGCACACAGGTCAGCATAAAGCACTGAACTGAAGGCCACTGTGACTTTTAAGTCAGAAAGTGGTCAGTGAATGCTCTGAGATGAGGCCAGAAAGCAGGCAAGAGCCAGACAGCACACAGATCGTGAGACCATGGAAGCAGTTTTTCTTTATCCTAAGAACAGTAGAAGCTATGGAAGGGTTTTGGTGGGGCTAAGTAACTTTACTAGATTTGAGGGGGAACAAAATAATCTCTCTACAGGAAGCAATAACTAAAGGACAAAGAACAGAATGAGTGCAGGCAGAGTAGTTAGGAGATTTACCTAATTGTAGGCCTAGGCGCTAGTGGTAGAGAATTCATTTCTGTGAAATCTCTCATTTCCTGACAGGACCAGAAGCTAAAGAAATTCTCCATCATTTTACAGTTACATCAGTACTATTGGCTATTGTAATTTTAATGCATACTTAGTGAACAGGAACATGACTTCTATTGTACCAAACTGAAGTAGAGGCTGGAGGTATCTGGGTAAATGTATAATCCTGACCTCCAGGTTTCTCATCATCAATAGATCTCCTGTCTTCTGATCTTTACAATTTGCTGAACAAACTATATCTTCCAAATCTCCCAGAGAGGACTATCTATTGGTGATGTCCAAGGTATTCCTAAGAAACTACTTGTGCTTGAGCTGTGTTGAGGCAATATGGAGTAGAGAGGAAGCAATTCATCCTTCCTTCTAAACTGGGTGAGTGGGAAAGATGCCTGTGTCACTCACTCAAATGAGTGAAGAGTACTAAGAATGGAAAAGATAAAGCAACCAATCCAAAAAATGATTCTGGGAAGATGACAGTGGAGGTGGTATAATTTTAAATATCTATGAGTTCTCCCAAAGAAACAGACATTGCCAGCAGATAGAAACAAAACCCCACTGAGCGTGGAACTTGTTGACACGAGCCACAAAAATGAAAGCAGATGAGGACAAATCACCAGTTGCCACAGAACCAGGCTGAGAGGAGCATCCATGTGGGAGAAAGCAGAGGAAAGGAATGGATCTAAGAACTCCAAAGTAGCTCAGAGGTATTTATTGGAAAGCCATCCGGGCCGATCTGAAAACAGCAGGTGAAACCAGAAGAGGTTTGGCTCAGTGTTAGAGGTGTTGAGTTGTGATGATACCTCGGTAAGTTCTGAAAGGCGTTGAAATAGACCAGCAATGTTCAAATCAACCAGGTACAGCTCCGTTTTGGAAATGTATCTACACTGAGGAGTGAGTGCTAACAACGGGATCAAATTTTAGCAGGATATAAACAGGAGAGACAAGGAGAGAGAAGACCAGACCAGGGTGAGAGGTGGGAAACTCAGAAAGCAAGCAGCCATAGTTTTGAACATTTTACAGAAGCAGCAGAAGGGGGAACTCTGTGTAATTAGAAAAGTCACCCTGAACTACTTCTTCTATTGTAGAAACTGAGGAAATATAAACTCTTGTAAAATCAAGCAACAGAATAGTATTATTAAGATTAAATTTCATACGGGTTATTGTTAGAAAAAAGAGAATAAGGTGCCGGACTAATAGCTCTACAGATAATGAAAATATATCAGGAATACATGCAAATAAAACAGATTGAATTAGTGTTACCAGAGGAGTATTTAAATATTTAAAAATTATATAAAAGAACATAAACAATATTAGACAAATGAAGAAATGAAGTAATATGTAGACAGGAAATCATTAGAAATGAAGGAAAAAACTCTAAATTTTGTTGAATAAGACATAGTCACAAGATAAGTTTTGGAAAAATCTGTTAATTGAGGAAAGTTTTAATATGGAAAAATATTAGCAAATAATTCCAACAGCATATAAAAATATCATATATTGATCAAGGGGAATTACTTTTAGGAAACTGAGGATGTCTATATTATATGATTCATAGTAAAAAAGACAAATTAAATATCCATCAGTAGGGAATTGACAAAGTAACATTATCATACAGACCAAAATGGAATACTTTATAGCCATTAAAAAGGAAGGTCAGGTGATATATAGACATACATTCAAGATATATTTAACATAAAGAGCAATATCACATGAAATGCTGGGCAGGATAAGCACAAGCTGGAATCAAGACTGACAGGAAAAATATCAAAACCTCAGATATGCAGATGACACCACACTTATGGCAGAAGTGATTGATGAAAGACAAAGAAAGTGAAAAAGCTGGCTCAAAGCTCAACTTTCAAAAAACAAAGATCAAGGCATCTAGTCCCATCACTTCATGGCAAGTAGATGGGGAAACTATGGAAAGACTGAGAGGCTTTATTTTTTTGGGCTCCAAAATCACTGCAGATGGTGACTGCAGCCAGGAAATTAAAAGTCGCTTGCTTCTTGGAAGAAAAGTTATGACCAATCTAGATAGCATATTAAAAAGCAGAGACATTACTTTGCCAACAAAGGTCCATCTAGTCAAAGCTATGGTTTTTCCAGTAGTCATGTATGGATGTGAGAGTTGGACTATAAAGAAAGCTGAGCACTGAAGAATTGATGCTCTTGAACTATGGTGTTGGTGTAGACTCTTGAGAGTCCTTTGGACTGCAAGGAGATCCAACCAATCCATCCTAAAGGAAATCAGTCCTGAATATTCATTGGAAGGACTGATACTGAAGCTGAAACTCCAATACTTTGGCCGCCTGATGCAAAGAACTGACTCCTTGGAAAAGACCCTGATGCTGGGAA
>SNSB01004531.1:65205-83211 GCA_012922965.1 Capreolus pygargus | reverse complement strand
CTCCGGCGCAGTAGTTGTGGTGCGTAGGCTGAGTTGCCTCACAGCACATGTCATCTTTCCTGACCAGGGTTGGAAGCCGTGTCCCCCGCATTAGAAGGCAGATTCTTAACCACTGGACCACCAGGGACATCCTAGACTTTAATCCTTTTTAATGTAGCATTGACAGGACAAATTACCTTCACTTTTGGCCTCGAAGTGGCAAGTCTATAATTGAAATTTGATTCAAATTAGATGTCCAGAAACTAATGAAAAATCGAAATATTTTCTGTTACATTGAGATTGTCTACTTTTTCCTCTTGATCATCAATAAGGATTAAGCAACTTGTCCAAAGAATTCTTCTTCTGAGTGAGCAAAAGACATGTAAGCATATGATGAGGTGGTCAGCATCAGTGAGAAGGGAATACAGAATCTACAATGGGAGACTGCCAAGGCCGCCTCCTATTGAGACTCACATGTCATTTAGTGAGCAAATAGTTATCTAGCAAAAGTTTCTTAACCACTTCATAAGCAAACAAAAGAAGCAAACACTGCCAATTTATTGAACTATTTTTAAAATGTCTCTCAATAAAGTTTTGCTACTGGTTTGATTATATATTTTTCACATTCTTTCTGAGGTTTTTTCCAACATATTTATTATTTATTGTTGTTGCAAGAATGAATGAAACACTTTTTTCATTACATTTTTCTACCATTTAATGGACTAGTTTTTCCTTGCATTTTCATACACAAACATATTACAAAATAATTTTGGTTATTAATCTGGCTAACTTTACAAATGCTATATCTAAAAGTATTTGGTTGGATTTTCAAATTTTTTAATAAACAAATATATTGTCTGCAAGTAAAAATTTTAAAGGATTGAAGATGCTAAGTGTGATGATCGTATAGAGCAACTGCTATTTGGTATATGAATTTGTACTTTAAAAAACATTTTGTAGCACAAAAAAAAAACAAAAACATTTTGTAGCACAGATGAAATATGCATAGCCTATGAACTAGTAAGTCCAGCAATCACCCTGGAAAAAAGATCAAGTGAATATATTTCAGGATATAAGTAAAAAATATTTATGCCAGCACTATTGATAACAGTACCAAACACGAAATGACCTAAATATCCCTTAAAATGGCATAAACAAGTTGTTATCTATGCTTATAATAGGTTTGTTAATAACAAGATGTAAGAAACACAATAAAGACACAAACATAGTAGTAAGAGAAACTCAACTCAAAAAAAATACCATTTGTATAAATGTATACAAAATTTAAAAATAGGCCAAACTAGACTGGAGACATTTGGCTCAGCAACCTAGAGAGCTCCTGTGTAGCTTCAGGACCACGATGGAAAGTCCGTCTCCAGCTTGAGGGAAGAGCGTGTCTTCCCACCTTCCAGCTGCGGCCCGGCTCCCGCCTTCTCTCAGCACCTGAGGCTGACCCTGCCCAGGCCGGGGTTGCCCTGTGCTCACAGCCGACAGCTGGGGGCCAGCGCCTCTCCTCAGGCCTCCCACTGGGTGTGGAGATGGACAATGTGCAGAGGGCTCTAAGTGCCCCTGGTTGCAGTCGTCTCTCTTCTCCTTCCTCATACCCTGGACATCTTGTCACAGGCCTTGCATAGACTCGTTTCCCAATTTTTCTCTTGCTCACTTCAGGGTGCAGCTGGAACTAGGTACTTGGCTGAAGGCCTCTCTGCCTAGCTCTCCTAACTCCTCCAGAACATACCCAACCAGAGGATCCTACATCTGCACCCCTGTCACTCTCAGAAGGCTCCCATCAGAGGGTCGATGGCCCAGGAACAGTCGGGAGCAGCCCATGCCTTGTTTTCACTGTTTGCTGCCAGGACTCACTTCTGCTGGACACTCAGACTGGCCCTTTCAGAACATGCCCGTCTGCATTAAGCCTGCGTTTACCCCTTCAGATCCCAGGCCGTACTCTGAGCTGGACTTTAATTTTCAAAATCACTATCAGGGGTTCAGTGAGTCAGGGCAACCTAAAGTTGAGAAAACAGTTAAAAGGACAACACATTGGCTGCAGCTGCTGACAAGCCTCAGAGGCCACCCTCTGCTGACACATGAGCAAGTCCCACTGTGTGGGTTCTGGGTTAATTTCCTGTCTCTGAGGCAGTTTCTGAATCTTCCTTAAAGTGAAACAGCCCAAAGAAAAGCATCTACATACTTAAAGCAGACCAGTGACTTGAGTTTTGTTACATCATCAGAGATTGTGTAATGAACCCCAGAAGGCGAAAATAGCAACGAAGGTGATGCAACAAGTGAAAAGGAAACTAAATGCAAGCTGCCAAATGGGATTTCAGGATCCAGGCTGGGAATCCCCTCTGGCCCGGCCTCCTGGCTGGGTTGAGTGCACAGCGCAGGGCATCCTCCTGACTGCCTCCCAGACGCCTGTGTCCTCCTGGCTGAAACTCTGAGCTTCTAAACTCCAGGGAGAACCAAGAATCCAGTGAGGGTGGGGGTGAGTCCTTGTAGGTAGCTGGGCTGTGTGCCATGTAGGAATGTTTCCACCTAGAATTCTGGGTTTGTTGCAACAGGCTTGGCCTCATCATCCTAGTGAATGACTATTTCTCCTCTCGCTGTGCAGTGGGTGAGCTGCAGGAATCTGTCTCTGAACAGCTCTCTGGGAACTGCCTCATACAGACTCAGAATGTCAGGAAATAATCTTAAATTCAAATCCAAAGAGTTAATACTTTAGGAGCACTTGGGAAGTGTCTGGTAGCATTCTGAGCATGTTCTATAAATTAAATCAATTAATCTTACCATACTTTCAAGAGGAGCTTTTATGATTATCTTAGTTAAGACGGTTATTGCAGTTAAGTCACAATGCAGGAATTTATAACTAGGCAATCTAATTTTAAGTACTAATGAAAAATTTCAAAGATCTATTAGCGGGTAAATGTAAATGAGAAACTGAAGTCTATAAAAATGATATTTTTTGTGATATACTTTAATATGTCCATATGTATAGATTTATTAACTACATTGAAAATGTCTAGAAGGATGCCCATCAAATTATTAACAGTATAGGATTAGGGTGCATCCTCCTAGAGGTCAAGGGTAATTGACCAAAAATAATTTCTTTGTATGAATTATTTAAAAGTTTAGCAATGACATGTGTGTTTTATAAATATAAATATGCTTACGTAATCCTCTTTACTTCTTTAGAGTCACATTTATCATGGCAGCTACTGGTTCCCACATTTCTTGGCTGTCTCTGCAGTCCCCAGCCTGCCTTGCTCTTTTTGCCTCATTTTGAACAGTTCAGGGCATGTATGGATGTGAGAGTTGGACTGTGAAGAAAGCTGAGTGCCGAAAAATTGATGCTTTTGAAACATGGTGTTGGAGAAGACTCTTGAGAGTCCCTTGGACTACAAGGAGATCCAACCAGTCCATCCTAAAGGAGATCAGTCCTGGGTGTTCATTGGAAGGACTGATGCTGAAGCTGAAACTCCAGTACTTTGGCCACCTCATGCGAAGAGTTGACTCATTGGAAAAGACCTTGATGCTGGGACGGATTGCGGAAAGGAGGAGAGGGGATGACAGAGGATGAGATGGTTGGATGGCATCATCGACTCGATGGACGTGGGTTTGAGTAAACTCCGGGAGTTGGTGATGGACAGGGAGGGCTGAAGTGCTGTGATTCATGGGGTTGCAAAGAGTTGGACACAACTGAGCAACTGAACTGAACTGAATAGTTCAGGAAGACTCTTTTTGCAAGAGTGGCCAAATGTAGAAAACTTACTCTCCCTTCCACATCCTACTCTAGGATCCTAGATTCCACATATGCAGTATGACTTCCACTAATCCTCGAAGGTGTTCTGGTTTTTATAGGCCCCAAGCAGGCAATGTGTCCATTACCTGGGCTTTTCTCCACTCATCTCCCTCCCACCTCTAATCTATGTCTCAAGAATCACATTCAATCCCTCCTCAAATTATCCCTTGTTACTTCTATGACCCAGGGTGGGTAACCCCATTCCCTCTACATTCAGGAGGCTCCAGTATAGGTTTATTGGGGGAATTAGGCTTCGGGTTAGATTTTATTCAAGGGTATGTGCAAACCAATTTGGTTTTTTAAAATCAATTTTATTTTCTCTACTGAAAAAAAGAATAGTCTTCTACAAAATATAATACAAAACAAATATCTTATGAATGATAAAGATTTAAATGCTCTAAACAGCCTATATATTTCCAATAACTTAAATAAATATAACAACTTCTTAAGATATGGAAAATGGATTCTAAATTCTGTTTTAGAGTTATTGTAGCATAACATTTAATATACATTTAAATAATCCCATATATTAGCCATCACTTATTTTTCATCTGACACAAAAATAGAGTTAAAGGTTGCACTTTGAGTCTTAGAAAATAGCCATTTAGTTGACCAGATGAACTGTTTTCAGATTCAACGTCTTCTTTATTTCCTGAGTTTCCCAATGAGCTTGTTGGCCAAGATGAAGCTCCTTCTGATTTCCATGTTGACAACCTCCCAGGCACAGTGGCCATATTCTTTCTCTTTGAGATACACCCTGATTCACTGGAAGTAACTCTTCACAGCCAATCTGGAGTTCTCACTCCCTAGAGGCGAGTGTTCTGTCGACCTTCCCTCCCTCAGACACATGTCCAGCTCCTCCAGCTGCTGATCAAGTCCGTGAGGAATCTGTCCAGGAGGCTCTCGTCCCGACCTGCGGAGGAGCCTGTGGTGCTGAAGAGCTGGAAGGTCATCTGGAGCAACTCGTGCACAACAGCTGTGGCTTCTGTCTTCTCAAGCCTGGTCCCATCCACCAGGGTCTGAGGAAATCTGGTCAGTCCTGTCCCTCAGACAGGACATGATGGACACTCTCTCCATCTGACTCCAACATGTGAAGCTTTCCAGATTGCCATGGCTCACAGGCAGCTCGCAGCCCAGAGAGCACGTTAGGCTGGGCAGAGCATCCCCAGGGCCAGCAGCACAGAGACGGGGAGGGCCACGGGGATGCTGGGGGCTCTGCAGGGCTGCCTGGAGGGAGGTCTAGGCAAGTTCTGAGGACTTGGTGTGATGGGCGGCTCTTAAAGAGTGAGCAGAGAAACTTTCCTTTTCTGGGTTTTTCCACATTTTGCCCATTCCTTTCTTTTTCTACTCTTTGTAATGAATCATAAATGCTCATTTTTGCCATGAGTGCCTTAGGGGGGGACACCAAATCATGCGTGCCACTGTGGTTGACAGCTACACAGCCATATATCATGCTTCTCACACCTCCTTAGTTGTTCCTAGGAGAAGAGTCTGGTCAAAGTCAGAGAAGGCAGAAATATTCATACAATATATATATGGTGGCTTTTCCAGGTCACCAAGAAATATTCAGTATAAAAAGAGCTTGTAAGAGGAAAATTTTGATTTCCCTCATTTTTTTCTTTGTTTACCCTTTTCCCTTCTTTAAAATATATTCATGTGTGTATGTACCTTTCCGATATCACCTGAGTTGGACTTAAGCTCACTGGAGACATTATAGGGAACAGTATCATTGATATCATTTGTTAAAAATAAATTATGTTGCAGTTACAATCTGCAAGGTACTTGTTAAGGTGCTGATTGTCCTAAAAAATTCAAATTTGCCTGTGTTTATTTTTCTTTCTCCTCTACCACTACAATATTTCACAGGAAACTTTGCTTCAGTCACTGTGTGATAATATAGATAATCTCATCTCCTGAGATATTTCGCTGGGAAGTGATAACCTACTCATGCACTCAGAGACACTGAGGTTGCAATTATATTCAAACCTTGTAATGACATGTCTTTACCAATTCTGTAAGGTACAGATAATTTTTTAAGAATATTAATGGCAGAAGTTTTTACAGGCAGCCTCTCAGCCAAGTGTTGTTAATAAACATTTCATTAATTTTCACAGCTTCCCTATGAAATAATTACTATAATTATTGTCATGTTTGCAAATAAGGAAACTGAAAACTCAGAGAGATTACTTAACTTGCTAACAGTCAGGATTAACTGCATAAATGGTACTTGACCACTAAACTATTCTGCCTCCATGTTATTTCTCATTAATCTTACGCATTCTCCTTTAGCTGCACTGCATACAATTGTACTTAAGTAATCCATTTAACTATGTAACATTTGACTGCCCTGAGAGACTGTAAGCTCCCTAAAGGCAGTAATGCCACATGTGGAGTATCAGCAAGGTGTCTGTCCCAGAGGAAGTGCACAGAGGGTTCTCTGTCCCATTGTTGTTCATCACTAAGGCATGTCCGACTCTCTTGATCCCATAGACCATGGCACACCAGCCTTCCCTGTCCTCCTCTATCGGTCAGACTTTGTTCAAATTCACACCCATTGAATCAGTGATGCAATCAAATCATCTCATCCTCTGTCACCCCCTTCTCTTCCTGCTCTCAATCTTTCCCACTGCCGGGATCTTTTCCAATGGGTGGGCTCTTCCCATCAGGTGGCCAAAGTATTGGAGCTTCAGCTCTGTCCCAGAGCCAGTTCTAACAAAACTATACACACGAAAGCTTTAGTAGACTTAGTATTTGAAGACTGTTTCAGACAATGACAATCTTCTGAAAACATAGATAGTAAGAGTAATTTAAATGGTTTTTTTTAACCTTGTGGATAATTTCTCAAAATATTATCTCAGATGGGAACAGGGACTCTCAGAGTTGTTGCTAAATTGCCATAGTCAGTCAGGCTCCTCCTGTACATCTCAGCCAAACACCATTTCCGATCTAGGACTGGAACTTAGCAAGTTCAAAGGGAACTGTGTACTCTTTATTTGTAGTGTAAAGATTGTAATGTCCCTGGAATGAGTGAATGGCACTTTTGTGACAAACAATAGGAATTGGAGAGGAAGAACTTTCTAAGTATCCTTCCATGATAGGAAGCACATAGTCAGAGCAGACAGCTCAGTCCAGAGCTTTAGACAGTGGACATGGAGGCAAGATTGTCTGGTTTGATGTCACAGCTCCAGCCTGCACTGGCTATGTGACCTTCAGCACTCCGGTTTTCTCCTTTTATATGGAACTGATAATCATGTCTGTTTCACTGGCTAGTTGTGAAAACTGTAGGATGTAATGTACTTCTGACAATGCCTGGACATATAAGCATTCAGTATCTGTTAGCTGTTCCCACGAGGCAGAAAATTCACACATCCAACCATGGAAACTGGATACAATTTCACTAAGATGACCTGCTTCCCATCCTTTAATTATCAGCTCACTGGTCAACATTATTATATCTAATCTCATCTCTTGCGTAAACATGTTGGCCTGTCCAAATCACTTACATCTAGTAGCTTCTGGGTAACAGCTGACCTCTCACATGTGAATAAAATGACCATCCAGTCTGTACCCCAGTCTCTTTTCACGAGTTAATAGGTTTGCATCCTCAGAATCCAATAATGTCCATGAAGAGTGAGTAATGTAAACAGACAAATAAAGATAAATAAATAGATACAGGGATTTAGCAAATTGACAACTAGCCTCTTAGGTAGCACTCTGCCCCAGAGCCTGCTACCCTCCTCTGGCTCTGTCTGCAGCTAAACAGTCTCACATGGGCTGCTCTGAAATCTGTCACTCTGTGGAGCTCTTCATTCCCATTTGTGTAGTTAAGTGACATTTTGTCATTTGGACAGAGAAGAGGTCTGTATAGTTTTGTCAATTACACCGTTTACTTTCCTTTTACCTTTGTGCATGACTTTCTCATTAACTTCTTATTTGTACTTTCCAGGAATGCTCGATGAGAGCAGAAAGTTTTGATCTCTTGAAAATTCACAGAGGAAATACATTACCTCTTCTTTTCATTTATGTTTTCTGTTCCTTTTTGTTGCGGCAAACTTCAAAGTGGAAATAGAAATGATTGCAGGAGCATAGGCACAGCTTTTACAAACTGAAATACAAAGAAGAGGTAGCAATATGAAAATGATACAAAAGTACCAGAGAAAAAGTGGGTTGCTTGGACATGGCAAGGACAGTGGCCTGGGCTAAAACAGGGGGTCGAAAAGCAGCAAAGACACATTCTAACCACTTGCACACCTGGACGGGAGTGGCGGTTATACTTTATTTTCATGAGAGTGACTTTGGAGGATTAATCATCTTGGTATAGGCTTACTTTGTAACCAGGGAGGGTTAATTTTGAATTTATACTGGACCTGCTTCTGTGACTTTAACTCTCTGTGTTATTGTAAACATACCTAATGGCCTGCCTCAGGCAGATAACCTGACACCACTCACCTGTGAAGGACTGTGACTCTGTGTGGCAACAGCACAGGCTGCCTACTTGGCTACTTACCAGGCGGCCCAGAAATTCACATTTGGGAAGGGCAGAATCACTGATAGGTGTGACATCTTTGTGTGTTTTCATGACATGAGATATTCTATTTCACACTACCCATGAAATGACTATAAGGAAGTGCAACTAACACGTCCCCCTACCTGAGGCTTGCTTACCATTCTGGGAGTTATCTGCAGGAATGTAAAGGTTTTTTGCTTTGTTTCCTCACCTCCCCTCACCTCGGATTCGTAAAAGAATCTGACATCCGGGTCCAGATAAGATGGTTATTTTGAGGCTCTAGTCTTCCATCTTTTCAGTCCGCCCATTCCCGAATAAAGTCCCTTCCCATCCCCAAACCTCATCTTGGATTCATTAATTTATCTTGTGGCAGGCAGAGCAACTTGGACTCTGTAACAAATCCAGCACATTGATTGGTACTTAATGAGTACTTAGTAATTTTCTCAATTATGGAGAGTTAATAAATCCAAATTCGACAAATTAAAAGTTTTGCCACAGAGAATAAGGTGAGGTCCATGCATGTAAATCTCAGGTTTCTTTCACATCTGGTCAGCTCTTTCAAGAGGAATATGGAGAGGCAGGCAAAAGAAGATATTAAAAAGAAGTCTAACAAAGTTTCCTTAAAAATTAATTATAGCATCAGGAAGAAATATCCAGTAACTCTTAATATATCATTAGTTCAAAGTTGTTGAGATGACAAGCATTCCATTGAATTAGAAAATCTACTTTTTTAATGAATATGTTTTACTTCGACTGTAGGGATACAGAAGTGTGGAAACTCATGGCAGCTTTCCAGGCCTTTGAAGTGAAAGGCAAGCCCAAAATGAGGTGATACATGGATCTGGGTAAATCCAGAATATGGAAATTTGGGGGCTTAGTATATAAGAAGCACATAATAGGATATCTTTAGATGAAGGTGAAACAAAGCTGGCAATCGCTCATCTCAGCGGGAATGCTTCCTTGTGGTACTGAGCAATGGTTCTTCATCTCTTCAGTGATGACACTGATGATGCTCGTCTCTAACCCCATCTCCTCCTCTGAGTCCATGACTGCCTCAGAGCCTTGACTTGGAAAAGCAGGAGACCCTCACACATTTAGATCAAATAAGGGCAATCTCTCTCTTTCCTGTCTGGGGTACAGGAAAGTCTTCAGATTCCCTCAGGAGCAGGTGCATGGCGTCCAACTCCAGGAGGCCCAGGCCATCTCTGCTGTAAGAGATGCTCCAGCAGAGCTTCAACCTCTTCCACACAGAGTGCTCCTCTGCTGCCTGGGACACCACCCTCCTGGAGCAGCTCCGCACTGGACTCCTTCAGCAGCTGGAGGACCTGGATGCCTGCCTGGGGCAGATGACGGGAGAGAAAGACTCTGCCCTCGGAAGGACGGGCCCCATGCTGGCCGTGAGGAGGTCCTTCCAGGGCATCCATGTCTACCTGAGAAAGAAGGGATACAGTGACTGCACCTGGGAAACTGTCAGAGTGGAAATCACGAGGTGCTTTCTGTGTTAATAGGCTCCTAGAAAACTCTGGAAGTAAGAAAAAGCCTGATTCTCAGTGACTCGTGTCCTAGCTCAGACTCTTCATGTTCAGTCATTTCCAAAACTCTGGTTTCTGCCTCAGCTATGAAATAGTTTGAGTGACTTTGGGTATCGGGCACTAAGGTTGAGCATATCGACATCCAACTGATTTTAGAATTAGAGGAAATATATCTGATGTCTTGTGGCTGAATCTTATAGAATAACATGTTTTTGTATGAATGTAATCAGTTTTACATTGACTTATTTTATGGTCCTTGCATTTATATGTCCTATTTATAACATAAAAATAGATCATTTTCTTTAATACAAATGTATCTTTATTTTCCTCATGACATTTATTTGAAGACATGTTTCTTCCTCTTCCTTTTGACACTTTTCCCAATGTCCTAACGCTGTAAACTACATATAGAAAGATGTCGTGCAGTTCATTCGTTTATCTGTTGGCCTCGTGGAGAGAGTCTTGAGTATGAGAGGCAGAGGCCCTGACCTTACAGAGCTCACACTGGAGCAAGGCCATTGCCGTGAAAGAAGTAGGTATAAGGTCATTAGGTATTTACACATGGGCCCTGGGCTCCAGGGGAGAAGTAACAGATGCTGATGGCAGGGAGTATCCTGGGAAGCTCCTTGAGACCACCTTCAGTCTCCCCAGGGAAGCAATCTGAAGTATGAGACATGAAGAATGAGTGGGAACTTGTCAGGTAACTCATGAAGAGCAGAATAAGGAAAAAACAACACAATACCAAGCACAGCATACAGAGCGTCTCTGCAGCGGGAATGGCTCTGGGCTGTTTTCAGATTTGAGCAAGACCAGAGTCAGCAGACTGTACTGATGCATGGAGGGTCTAGCATGGCATGACTCTGGAGATATGGAAAAGGGCCCAGTGATAGGCTTTTGAATGATGTTAGATTTTATCTTAAGAACCAAGGATATTACTTGTGAATTTAAAGCTACAGAGCAGCTCTTACCAGAGCAGGTGAAGAAAGTTCATGAAACCAGCAGTTCTCAAAGTGCAGTATGTGGGCCCCCAGCAGATCCCTAGAACACTCTATAGAGATTCATGAGGTAAAATTCCTATGATAATGATATCCAGGCTTATTTGTCATTTTTACCACATTGAAAACTTCTACTGGTTGTGCAGATACAATTCTGGGTAAGACTGCTGGTGCCTTCAGTTCAGTTCAGATCACTCAGTCATGCCCAACTTTTTGCAACCCCTTGGACCACAGCATGCCACGCCTCCCTGTCCATAAACAACTCCCAGAGTTTACCCAAACTCCCAGAGTTAACACCAAAGTCAGTGATACCATCCAACCATCTCATCCTCTGTCATCCCCTTCTCCTCCTGGCTTCAATCTTTCCCAGCATCAGGGTCTTTTCAAATGAGTCAGTTCTTTGCATCAGGTGGCCAAAGTATTGGAGTTTCAGCTTCAGCATCAGTCCTTCCAGTGAACACCAAGGACTGATCTCCTTTAGGATGGACTGGTTGGATCTCCTTGCAGTCCAAGGGACTCTCAGGAGTCTTCTCCAACCCCATAGTTCAAAAGCGTCAATTTTTCGGTGCTCAGCTTTCTTCACAGTTCAACTCTCACAACCATACATGACCATTGGAAAAACCATAGCCTTGACTAGATGAACCTTTGTTGGCAAAGTAATGTCTCTGGTTTTTAATATGCTATCTAGGTTGGTGCTAACTTTCCTTCCAAGGAGTAAGCTTCTTTTAATTTCATGGCTGCAATCACTATCTGCAGTGATTTTGGAGCCCCCCAAAATAAAGTCTGACACTGTTTCCACTGTCTCCCCATCTAGTTCCCATGAAGTGATGGGACCAGATGCCATGATCTTAGTTTTCTGAATGTTGAGCTTTAAGCAAACTTTTTCACTCTCCTCTTTCTCTTTCATTGAGAGGATTTTTAGTCCCTCTTCACTTTCTGCCAGAAGGGTGGTATCAGCTGCATGTCTGAGGTTACTGATATTTCTTCCAGCAATCTTGATTCCAGCTTGTGCTTCTTCCAGCCCAACGTTTCTCATGATGTACTCTGCACATAGTTTAAATAAGCAGTATGCCTTGGCGTACTCCTTTTCCAGTTTAGAACCAGTCTGTTTATGGACATGGGTTTGAGTAAACTCCGGAAGTTAGTGATGGACAGGGAAGCCTGGCATGCTGAGATTCTTGGGGTCGAAAAGAGTCAGACACGACTGAGTGACTGAACTGAACTGAACTCCTACTGGGAAGAAGGCAGGAGATTGGAAATCAAAGAACATTTTGCTGTTCTGCCAATTTAAACACAAAGTAACAAATACAGAAATGAAGAGAAAACAAATTCTCATTCATAGGTAGTGATTCTAGTCATGTGGAATGTATGCTCTTAGATCCACATATTCACCTTTTTCAATAATGGAAAAAAATGGATTGTTCATTATTGCATACATTTGCCATTTTCCTCTATTTTTACATCCTCATCCATGGACACTTTAATGACAATATCATTTTTTCCAATTTATCAATTTCATACATTAATCCTATCCATTTTTTCACTTCCATAAAGTGAATTAATTATTTTTCTGTTGACGATACACATTTGACTCTGATATATTTGTTCAAGATGAGCTACAAATGGTATATATTTAAAACAATAAGGCAAAGTACTTTTCTTATGTTCTTGACAGTATTTCAGATCTAACATGGTTTCCAAATAGGATTATAAATTTTGAAACTTTTATTACACAAATAAGACACAGATTCATTTTCACTGTCATAGTTTAAGTAAATGTAGAAACATTCCAGCATTGGGATAATTGTGAACTCCAAGAGGTGAAGTGTTTTCTTATGTGAAACATAATAACATCTAAAATCACACACAAAACTTTCATTTTTTGTTTCTTTAGTTTTATAGCTTTCTGCATAGTTGTTGTTGTTTAGTCCATAAGGCATTTCTGTCCCTTTGTGACCCAATGGACCATAGGGCTCCAGGCTCCACTGTCCATGGGATTCTCCAGACAAGAATACTGGATTGGGTTGTCAATTCCTGTAAAGGGGATCTTCCCAACCCAGGGATGGAAACCACATCGCTTGTCTCCTGCATTGGCAGGCAGATTCTTTACCACTAGTACCATCTCATCCATTAAATTGAGAGTTCACCTAGAGTTTAATTAATTTTAACTTAGAAAAGCATCAGGATTTAACACGGAAATGTTGTAGTCACAAATTCTATTTAAATGTTCTGATTGTTTAAATATTTCTCTTCCATTTACAATGTTTCATTCTGTGTTATCACAATTTAGATTATATGCATGGAAAGCAAAGCAGAGAGGATTTTTTGGAATGCATATGCCAATCTCAATAAATAAATTTTCCATTATATTAATATCAGAAATTCAGATTTTGAAAATCTTCATCCATTCTGTACAATAGATTCTCTATAGTATCTACAGGTTCCCTGCTCAAAAGTAACCAGCTTTTTAGAGAACCAATTCGAGGCATGGCTAAACCAGACCCCCCAAAATATATATACATCTGTATCAACATTCCAAAAACAATGATCATGGCATCCAGTCCCATTACTATATGGAAAATAGATGTGGAAACAGTGGAAACAAATTTCATTTTCCTGGGGTCCAAAATCACTATGGATGGTGACTGCAGCCACTAAATTAAAAGATTCTTTCTCCTTGGAAGAAAATTTATGACAAACCTAGACAGTGTGTTAAAAAACAGAGATATCATGTTGCCAATAAAGGTCCAAGTAGTCAAAGCTATGGTTTTTCCAGTAGTTGTGTATGGATGTGAGACCATAAAGAAGGACCAGCAAGAAGGATGAGTGTGGATTCTTTCAAACTGTGGTGCTGGAGAACACTCTTGAGAGTCCCTTGGCCAGCAAGGAGATCAAACCAGTCAATCCTAAAGGAAATCAACCCTGAATATGCATTGTAAAGACTGGTGCTGAAGCTGAAGCTCTAATACTTTGACCACCTACTGAGAAGAAAACAACCCATTGAAAACGACCCTGATGCTGGGGAAAGTTGAGGGTAGGAGAAGAAGGGGTCAACAGAGGATGAGATGGTTGCTTGGCATTCACTGACTCAATGGTCATGAGTTTGAATAAACTCTGGGAGATAGCGAAGGACAGGGAAGCCTGGTGTGCTGCACTTCATGGGATGGCAAAATGCCTGATACAACTTAGCATCCAAACAACAATTATAGGTGTATGTATATACACACACTTGTACAATTTATATAAATAAGTATATACATGTGTGTTGTGACTTTAACATAAAAGGATGAAAAGCAAATGTTTACTTGAATTGCTATCTTATCCTGTATTATTCACTTTCCTGCACCATAAATGTTACTTCATCAGCAGGATAACAGGAAGACAAATTTAGTTACTATTAGTGATAACTAATAGACTAAGCATAATAATTTGTCAACAGATGTATTGAACAGTCTTTTGGACTCTGTGGAAGAGGGTGAGGGCAGGCTGATATGGGAGAATGGCATTGAAACATTGTAAATTATCATATGTGAAATGAATCACCAGTCCTGAGCATGAATGGCATCAAAACATTGTAAATTATCATATGTGAAAGGAATCACCAGTCCTGAGCATGAGACAGGGTGCTCAGGGCTGGTGCATTGGGATGACCCAGAGGGATGGGATGGGGAGGGAGGTGGGATGGGGGTTCAGGATGGGGAACACATGTACACCCATGGAAGATTCAAGTCAATGTATGGCAAAACCAATATAACATTGTAAAGTAAAATAATAAATAAATTAATTTTAAAAATGTGTGAAATATCTTATATACTGTTTCATCAGTTGCAATTAATTTCAACTCTTTGCTCTCTATTGATACAAAATTTGGGGGTTTCTTTGGTCTACACACACAGCATGTGTGAGATAGTTTTTGAAAATAGTTTTCAGGAAGACTGGCTTCAACTTTCCATTTCCAATATTTAGAAGATCAGGATAAGATTCTCAGGCCTGGACCCAAATGGAACACTCATTATCAATTTTTCTTCAGTCATCCTCAAGTACTGGCAAGGAACTGCCTGATGATTCTTTTCTTCTCTCCTTTGGGTAGAAAGGAAACAGCAAGTAACCTGTCTACACTGTGGCTATTTTCCTGTAGGCATTGTCTTTGGGGATCAGCTTGGATGTGTTTTTCAAACAGGCGATGATAGTGTGAACTATGACTGGCATTCTTGTCATTTTACCCAAAGCTGAACTTGGAGAAAAAGCATTTGGGTCAGATTGTATTTTAACAAAGTGTGTGCAAGCAAGAACGTTACTTGTTCCCCTCAACCCCTACCCAGAACTCATTTGGACAAATAGTGCAAACATGAAACATGGCCTCATGCCCTGTCAAGGACAAACTAGCACGTGCTTGTCATCTACCTACAAGGATTCAATCATGTGCTATTGCAGCTGCTGATTTTTAACACCCCTGGAAAGGAACACAGGGTGGAAAGCAGAAGTGAGGCATGCTGTGAGCAGGGAAAACTGGCAGAACAAGTCTTCAGAAGGTTAGATGTTTTCAGGAGCCCATTTTATGTACCCAGTTCGGCTGTGTCCTCACATCTAGAAAAGCATGAAAATCCTTCATGGTGATGACTGCTTCTTGTGACTCCAAGAAACCTTCACGATACTAGCAGGGAACTTCTACAAAAAATAGGTACATGATTACATGTACCCTCCCTTCCCCCAAATCACATATATTCCCCTGTGCCTCATTGGAACAGCTTCTCAGAGCTATCTGATGTGCTATCTCTTGGGCTGCAGCCCTCATTTTGCCCCTCAAAAACTTAACCTGCAACTTTAGTGCTGTGCATTGTTGAAAGTCAGCACCCTGAACTTATCTCTTCATCCACTCATCACCCAATAAGTTTCCAACTTGTTTCAATGAGATTCCCATTAGAATATATATAGGCCATGGAACATGAGAGGAAGTGCTCTTGCCCTGTAGAGTCCTGGCCCTTGGAAGCATCCCCTGGGAGCCACAGCCTTCATCCCTTTACTGCTGAGTGTAGTAGCTTCAAGTACCACAGAAAAACTTGGAGTCACATGTTGATGATGGAAAAAGCCACAAAACAGAAGGTACCCATGTCCCTGAATCACTCTTTGAATGCAAGCAACCCAGAAGATTCACCTGATCCAGAAGGACTGCGTTGTGCTCTTCAGAGAAGGAAAGATAAGTTTCTATTATGATGAAAATCTGCAGTTTATTCTTTTTCTCTATAGCACCTCGAATTAAGTGAGAAAGATCTTTAAGAACTTAGGATCAAACAACAACAACAAAAAGAACTGAGGATCCTGAAAACCTGTCCATGAGAAAGAAACTCTGAAGGCTTACCAGCCTCTCAGACATCAAGAGAGGTTTTAAATGATGATCCAAAGATCTTTATACAAGAAAAGACATTCTGTTCTGCTCTCCACACCTGTTTTTGGAAAATCATGATTTTCATTTCAGACATTTCTCAATGCCTGAAGAATTATGAGTTATTACTCTGGAGGAAGAAGCAAAAAATAATGTAATATATTAGCGAGTGTTATAAACATCTTTAATTGTGGAGGTTTCTTGAGGATTCTTATATGAGGGAAAGGCACTTTTAATTTCCATTCTGACAGCTTCTCAGGCAAACTGGCTGTAATCCTGTTGCTGAGGTAGAGATGGATGCCATGGAAATACCCCCAGGCAGGAAGTCCCAAATGAGAACAGCACAGATGGTCTCCTTCCACCTGCTCCAATTGTTTCAGGCTCTGATCCGGGCTGGAGAGGAGTTTATCCAGCAGAGTGTTGTTCCAAGTAGCAGGGCTGTCCTCCGCGGTTGAAGAGTTAGTTGGAAGCTCTACTGGAGCATCAAATAGTGGTAGCAGGGGCCTTGAGTCATCTTCAGCAATAGAGTGATCTCTCTTTTCCAAGGAAATCTGAAGTCGGCTCTGTCCATTAGGCTTGACTGAGAACGGATCCTTTGTATTTATTTCAAGTGTTTGAAGATATCCATGTTTTTCCTGGCAGTGGATCCCAGGCACCTTTCAGCGAAGACTGCAAGCAGGGCTTCAGCAGAGCATCACTCCTTACTCCAGCAAATGGATGTGGGCCATAGACAATGCCAGTGATTCTGAAGACAGCCGGGAGAGGGCGCGCGAGCACCGCGAAACGACGAGCAAACAGCGCTGAGATGGAAACGCAGACCGCCTGCTTCCCCAGGCGACCGCGAGAGCTCGCTCGCTGGGGTTCCATCGCTTCTGCTTTCGAATCGCAGTCTTGGGAGAGTTGGCAGTTGACTCGCGTGACGCTGCTGGAGAGACAGGACGCAAAGTTTCCAGAGAGCTTTTTGTAGGAGCACTGATTCAGGGGTGCGCACATCACTAGCCCTTTTGGAAAAGGCCTGGTTTCCGCTGTCCTGAGTAGAGAGCCAGAATGTTGCATTTTTGGAAACATCGCCTGAGTAGTGGGCTTTCTTTCCAAAGGTCAACTGAAGCAGGCCATGTCTGAGGAAAAGAAACCCCAAGGCGGGGGTTCTGAGCGAGATGAGGCTGATTACAGACTGGGGCTCGTTTCCGGCGCGATGCAGCCACACTCAACAGAAAGGGACCGGGAAGCGGCGATGGGATTATTGGCGATGCGGGGATGGACAGCGTTGTGCCCAAAGTGAAACTAGAAGTGGGCATGGGACGATTGGTTACCGGACGCTGTGGGGGCGTTGCTGACAAATGAACCCGGGTACCTGCAACGAGACTATAGGCTGTACCACCATGAAGGGAGGAGGGGAGCGAACAGCGCTGCGATCACGCTGCAATCCTGCGCGCTAGGAGACTGTCCGCTGTGGAACGATGGGAGGGCGCTGTGCGCCAAGTGAACCGCAGCGGCCGGCTGACTATTGGCTGCGCGGCGACGGTGGGGGCTGGCGGGCATTCCGCACCAGGAGCGCGGCTGCTCGGAGACTGTTCGCGGGGCCCTGCCGGGGCGTGGCTCACACAGTGGAATCCCGCGGTGGCTCGGAGACGGTTTGCAGTGAGACGACAAGAGAGAGTTCCGCACACATTGGAACATTGTGGCACACGGTGGCCGGGATGAGACTATGGGCTTTCCCAGGATCGGGGTGGGGGTGGGGAGGTGCGGGGCGGTGCGAACACGATGGAATCCCGCGGGGGCTCAGAGACTATTGGCTGTGCGACTATGGG
>SNSB01004531.1:30320-55205 GCA_012922965.1 Capreolus pygargus | reverse complement strand
GTATAACTGTGCTATGAAAATCCTTGTTTGTATCCTTTGGTGCACTTTTGTATAGCCTTCTGTTGGGTATATGGCCTAGGATGAAGTAACTTGGTAATAGAATGTGCGTATGTTCAGATTTAGTAGCTAATGATAAACATATTTTGATAGCTTACACCCATTTATATTCTCACTATGAAGATTATGGGATATCAGTTGCCTTACTTTCTTTTCAACACCAGGTATTGCCAGCCTTCTTAGTTTTAGCCCTTCTAGTGAATTGTAGTGATATCTTATTTGAGTTTTAATTCATATTGCCTAGTTATTAACAAGGTTCAGTTCATTTTCTTGTTTATTGACCATTTGTATGTTTTCTTTATGAGGGGCCTGTCCAAATCCCTTGCTGACTGTCTCAGATAATGTTTCTTTTTTTTAAATCTAAAGATGATGTAATTGTGTACATACAAAATACAAAAGGACGTAGAAACTATTGAAATTTTAAAATAAATTTAACAATGTCACTGAAAAAAGATTAATATTAAAATCAATCACATCTTTTTACAATAGCAATAGATATTGGAAATTGCCATTTCAAAATAATACCATGGATAAGAAGATAAAAAGTCTACTACTGAGAAATTGTCAGAGCCTGGAGGTGCCTAAGGAAACATGGAATTGAAAGGTAATGTGCCATTCTAAACGGCATCCTGGGACAGAAAAACAATTTTGGGTAAAAACTAAGGCAATCTGGGAATTCCCTTGAGTTTCACTGATTGGGATTCCATCCTTTCACTGCAGGATGCTGCTTGGATCCCTGGTTGGGGAACTGTTTAATAAGATGTCACAAGTCTTGCAGCCATAAATAAATAAAAATGAAATTCCTGCAACCAGTGGGGCTGGGTGGGTGGGTACAGGAATAAGGACATCTGAATAAAGTGTAGATTTAATTTTTTTTTTTTTAAATAGCTTTGACAGGACAACTTCTCTTTACCTCTGACCTCTAAGTACAAGTCTATAATTGCACTTTTGACTCAAATTAGATGGCCAGAAAAAATAACAGTTTCTTTCTCTACTATTGAGACAGAATGTTTTAAATCTTGATCATTAATGAGGTTAAGCAACTTCTGTCTTTGTAAGTAAGGGACATGTAAGTGTGTGATGAGGTAGTAAGTCTCAGTGAGAAGGGAAATCAGAGCGTGCAGTAGGAGACTGTCAAGACCACCTCCTCCTGAGAAACACAGTCGCTTAGTGAACAAACATTTACTTAGCAAACATGTCCTAACCACATCATAAAGTAAAACAAATATTGCCATTTTCTTGCCATTTCTTTTAAAATATACTATTTTAAAACTGTCAATAAATTTTTGGTGCTGTCTTGTTTATGTGTCTTGCACATTCTCTCTAAGGTTCATTCCAATATATTTATGCTATCTTATTGTTGCAAGTATGAATGAAATCTATTCATGACATTTGCTAATTTTTAATGAACTAAGTTTTCCTTGCATTTTCATACACACACACTTATGAGAATAACTAATTTTGTTGTTTTTCTCTGATCAGCTTTGCAAACACTATATAAAAGTGTGAGGCTGTGCCATGACAGGCAGCCTAGATTAGGAGTAGGCCTGGTTTTCCAGGGTAACATGATTATCAGGCCACCTGGAGCCAGCCAATCAACATGTGCCTAGCAAGAAAAAGGGAACCTATCAGGGGAAAGCTGAAAAGCCCATGAATGCCCAAGTTTGAAAAAAGCCTGCGAAGGTTTGGGCCAATAAGATTACTTTGCAAACATGTAACCAATCTGCTTAAGCCAGCTACCAACTGCTTATGCACACCTTATAAATTGGATAACAGCTTGGGCTCAGCACTCTCTGACCCCATACCACTGCGTTGGACACATGGCGGAGCCCTGACTCGAGTCAGCAATAAACTTCCCTTTTTTTGTGAGTTGCATTGTCTTGGAAGCCTTCTCTCTTCCAGCTCAGGGATTCGGACATTGGGCATAACAAAAAGTTTGGTTGATTTTTCAAATTTTTAGATAAATAAATACATTGCCTGCAAATAAAAAAAATAAGGTCTGGAAATAGCAATGTGATGACCATATAGCAACTGCTGTTTGTTGTGTATATTTGTACAACTACTTTCAAAAACATTATCTAGCAAGGCTGAAAATATGCTTAGCCTATGACCTATGACCGAGTCATATATGGATGTAAGAGCTGGACCATAAAGAAGGCTGAACACTGAAGAATTGATGCTTTTGAACTGTGGTGTTGGAGAAGACTCTTGAGAGTCCCTTGAACTGCAGGGAGATCAAACCAGTTGATCCTAAAGGAAATCAACCCTGAAATTCATTAGAAGGACTGATGCAGAAACTGAAACTGCAATCCTCTAATGAGCTGACTCATTAGAAAAGACCCTGATGCTGGGAAGGACTGAAGGCAGGAGAGTGGGACGACAGAGGACACGATGTTTGGATGACATCTCTGATTCAATGGACATGAGTTTGAGCAAGCTCTGGGAGACAGTGAAAGACAGGGAAGTCTTGTTGCAGTCCATTGGGGTCACAAAGAATCAGACATGACTGAGCGACTGAACAAGAACCTGACCCAGTATGTCCACTCTTAACAGTTACCCAGGGAAAGAATCATGTAAATATGCACCAGTATAGAAGAAAATTCAGATCAGCAATATTCATAAGAGTCCCAAACTAGTTGCAGCCCAAATACCAAGTAAATTGCCTAAATACTTTATCTATCCTGATAATAGGGTTATTAATAACAATAAAAAGTAAGAACCACAACTAAATACACAAATATAGCAGTGATTGAAAGACACTCACCTCAGAAGAAAATGTATACTACTTATATAAATTTAAAGATAGCCCAAACTAGACTGGAGACATTTTGCTCAGCAAGCTAGAGAGCTCCTGTGAAGCCTCAGGACCACGATGGGAAGTCCGTCTCCAGCTTGAGGGAAGAGCGTGTCTTCCCACCTTCAAGCTGCGGCCCGGCTCCCGCCCTCTCTCAGCACCTGAGGCTGACTTTGCCCAGGCCGGGGTTGCCCTGTGCTCACAGCCGACAGCTGGGGGCCAGCGCCTCTCCTCAGGCCTCCCATCAGGTGTGGAGATGGACAATGTGCAGAGAGACCTAAATGCCCCTGGTCGCAGCCTCTTCTCTCCTCCCTTTCCTCACACTGAAGACATCATTCACAGGCCATAGACAATACTCATCACCCCCTGTGTCTCCTGCTCACTTCAGATGCAGCTGGGATTAGGTGTTTTGGTCAGGGCCTTAGCTAACTCTCCTGACTCCTCTAGGAGGTGCCCACCCAGCGGATCCTACACTATGCACCCCTGTCACTCTCAGAAAGCTCCCATCAGAGGGTCGATGGCCCAGGAACAGGCAGGAGCAGCCCATGCCTTGTTTTCAGTGTTTGCTGCCTGGACCCGCTGCTGCTGCTAACTCAGACCGGCCCTTTCAGGACATGCCCATCTGCATCAAGCCTGCATTTACCTTTCCCTTCTGATTCCAGGTTGTTCTCTGAGCTGCACTCTGAATTATCAGAATCACTATCAAGGGTGCCTTGAGTCAGGCCAACCTAAGGTTGGGAAAACAGTGAAAAGGACAACACATTGGCTGCAGCTGTTGAACAAATCTCAGCAGGCCTCTGCCCCACCCAGCTGACAAGAGGGCACATCTCTTTGTGTGAGTTCTGGGTGAGTTTCCTGTCTCTGAGGCATTTTCCAATCTTCTTGAACGTGAAACAGCCAAAAGCAAAGCCATCTACATACTTAAAGCCGACCAGTGACCTGAGTTTTGTTACATCATCAGAGATTGTGTAATGAACCCCAGAAGGCAAAAATAGCAACGAAGCTGATGAAACAAGTGAAAAGGAAACTAAATGCAAACTGCCAAACAGGATTTCAGGATCCAGGCCAGGATCCCCTCTGGCCTGGCCTCCTGGCTGGGTTGACTGTACAGCACAGGGCATCCTCCTGACTCTCTCCCAGATGCCTGTGTCCTCCTGGCTGAAACTCTGAGCTCCTAAACTCCAGGGAGAACCAAGAATCCAGTGAGGGTGGGGGTGAGTCCTTGTAGACAGCTGGGCTGTGTGCCACGTAGGAATGTTTCCGTCTAGAACTCTGGGTATTGTTGCAACAGGTTTGGCATTGTCATCACCGTGAATGGCTGTTTCTCTTCTCGCTATGCAGTGGGTGAGCTGCAGGAATCTGTCTCTGAACAGCTCTCTGGGAACTGCCTCATCTTCCTGACCACAGAGCCAGAACGTCAGGAAATATTCTTCTAACCAGATTCAAGTAGAAGAGTTAACGTAAGGAGCACTTGGGAAGTGTCTAGTACCATTCTGAGCATGTGCTACAAATTAAAGCAATTAATCTTACCATACTTTCAAGATAAGATTTTATGATTATCTTAGTTTTGCAGTTAAGACATAATGCAGCAGTTTATAACTAGGCAATCTATTTTTATGTACTAATGAAGAAAAATCTTAAAGATCTATTTGCAAGTAAATATAAATAAATGAAAAGTGAGTATATGAAAAATTTATATTTATATTTATATTTCATATAAAATTTAATTTATATGAAAAATTAAATTTATGAAAAATATATTTATATTTATATGTTAGTATGTCCATATGTGTAGGTTTATCAACTACATATGAAAATATCTAGAAGGATACCCATTAAATTGTTAACAGTATAGGATTAGGGTGCATCCTCCTAGATGTCAAGGGTAGGCATTCCTTTGTGTGAATTATTTAAAAGTTTAGCAATGACGTGTGTGTTTAAGATATATAAATAAGCATAAGAAACCCTCTTCTCTAGAGTCACATTTATCATGGCAGCTGCTGGTTCTCACATCTCTGAGGTGTCTCTGCAATCCACAGCCTGCCTTGTTCTTCTTGCCTCCATTGGAACAGATTTTAGGAAGACTCTTTTCTCAGGAGTGGCCAAGTATAGAAAACTTGGCTCTTCCTTCCTCATCCTACTCCAGGATCCTAGATTCTACATTTGCAGACTGACCTCCCTTGATGTATGTGGTTCTCCACTAATCCTTGAAGGTGCTCCAGTTCCTACAGGCCCCAAATGGACAACTGTGTCCATGACCTGGGCTTTTCTTCACTCATGTCCCTCCATCCTCTAATCTATGTCTCAAGAATCACATCCAGTCTCTCCTCAAATTGTCCCTTATTCCTTCTATGGCCCAGGGTGGGTAACCCTGTTCTGTCTTTATTCAGGTGACTTCAGTGTAGGTTTATCTTGCAGGATCAGTCTTTGGGTTAGATTATATTCAAAGGTATGTGCAAGTCAGTCTGCTTTTTAAAAATTACTTTTATTTCCACTACTTAAAAAAAAATAGTAGTCTTCTACAAAGCATAATACAAAACAACTACCTTGTGAACGATAAAGATTTAAATGCTATGACGAGCTGAAATATTTCAAATAATTTAAGTAAATAAATAAATATTAGAACTTTTAAAGATATGGAAAATGGATTCTAAACACTGTTTTAAACAGTTATTGTAACATAACATTTAATATACATTTAAATAAATCCATATGTTACCTATCACATATTTTTCATCTGACACAAAAATAGTTAAAGGTTGCACTTTAAGTCTTAGAAAATAGCCATGTAGTTGACCAGATGAACAGTTTTCAGATTCAACATCTGCTTTATTTCCTGTTTTCCAATGAGGTTATTGGCAAAGACCAAGCACCTTCTGATTTCTAGGCTAACAAACTCCCAGGCAAGGAGGCTTTATTGTTTCTCTTTGAGATACGCAATGATTCACTGGAAGTAACTCTTCCCAGCCAATCTGGAGTTCTCACTCCCTAGAGATGAGTGTTCTGTCGTCCTTCCCTCCCTCAGACACGTGTCCAGCTCCTCCAGCTGCTGATCAAGTCCCGCGAGGAATCTGTCCAGGAGGCTGTCGTCCCGACCTACAGAGGAGCCCGTGGTGCTGAAGAGCTGGAAGGTCAGCTGGAGCAACTCGTGCACAACAGCTGGGGCTTGTCTTCTCAAGCCTGGTCCCGTCCACCAGGGTCTGAGGAAATCTGAAGTCAGTCCTGTCCCTCAGATAGGACACGATGGACACTCTCTCCATCTGACTCCAGCATGTGGAGCTTTCCAGATTGCCGCGGTTCGCAGGCAGCTGAAAGCCCAGAGAGCATGTGGGGCTGGAGCAGATGATCCCCAGGGCCAGCACCACAGAGATGGGGAGGGTCACAGAGATGCTGGGGGCTCTGCAGGGCTGCCTGGAGAGAGGTCTAGGCAAGTTCTGAGGACATGGGGTGTTGGGTGGCTCTTAAAGATTGAGCAGAGAAGCTTTCCTTTTCTGGGTTTTTCCACATTTTTCTCATTCCTTTCTTTTTCTAACCTTTGTAATGAAATGAGGGGGGATCGGGATGGGGAAGAAATGTAAACTCAAGGCCGTTTCATTTCAATGTATGACAAAATTCACTACAAATTAAAAAAAAAATGAAAAAAAAAAAAAGAAATCAATTATAAATGCTCATTTTTGCCATGAGTGCCTGGGGTGGGGACATCAAATCATGCATGCCACTGTGGTTCATAGCTACACAGCTGTATAGCCTGCTTCTCACACCTCCTTAGTTGTTCCTGGGAGAAGAGTCTGGTGAAATTCAGAGAAGGCAGAAATATTCATATAATATATATATGGTGGCTTTTCCAGGTCACTAAGAGATATTCAGCATAAAAAGAGCTTATAAAAGAAGCTTTTGATTTTTCTCAGTTTTTCCTTATTTACCCTTTTCTCCCTTCTTAAAAAAAAATTCAGTTGTGTATGTACATTTACAACATTACCTGAGTAGGCCTGAATCTCACTGGAGACATTATAGGGAACAATATCACTGATATTACTTGTTAAAAAGGAATTATGTTGCAACTATAATCCGCAAGGCACTTTTTTAGATGCCAGTTGTCCTAAAAAATTCAGTTTTGCCTTTGTTTATTTCTCTTTCTCCTCTACCACTACAATATTTCACAGGAAACTTTGCCTCAGTCATTGTGTGATAGTCCAGATAATCTCATCCCCTTAAATATTTCACTGGGAAGTGATAACCTACCATAAACTCAGGGATACTGAGGTTGCAATTACATTCAACCCTTGTAATGACCTGTCTACCAATTCTGTAAGGTACAGATAATTTTTAATAATGATAATGACAGAAAATTTTACATTCATCCTCTCAGCAAAGTGTTTTTAGTAAACATTTCATTAACTTTCACAACTTCTGTGTGAGATCATTACTATAGTTACTGACATGTTTGCCAATAAGGAAACTGAAAACTCAGAGAGATTACTTAACTCACTAACAGTCAGGATTAACTGCATAAGTGGTACTTTACCACTGTACTTTTCAGCCTCCATGTTATTCCTCATTAACCTTAAGCAGTCTCCTTTAGCTACCCTATGTACCTTGTAATTAAGTAATCCATCTAATTATGTAACATTTGACTGCCCTGATTAATTGTAAGCCCCCTAAATGCAGTAATGGCACATGTGGAGTATCCAGGAAGGTGCCTGTCCTCCGACTCTTTGCGACCCCATGGACTATAGCCTATAAGGCCCCTCTGTCCATGGAATTTTCCAGGCAAGAGTACTGGAGTGGGTTGCCATTTCCTTCTCCAGGGGATATTCTCAACCCAGGGATGGAACCCAGGTCTCCTCATTGCAGGCAGACGCTTTACCATCTGAGCTACCAGGTAAGCCCCAGTATTTGAAGACTCTTTCCAAAAATGATAATCTTCTGAAAACAAAGATAGTAAGAGCAACTTTAAATGGATTTTTTAACTTTCTGGATAATTTCTCAAAATATTTTCTCAGATGGAAACAGGGACTCTCAAAGTTCAGTTGTTGCCAAGTTGCTTCAGCTGTGTCCAACTCTTTGTGAAGCTGTGGACCATAGTCTGCCAGGCTCCTCTGTAGATCTCAACAAAACACCACCTGAAATATAGGACTGGAAGTTAGCAAGTGCAATGGGAACTGTGTCCTCTTCAATTGTAGTGTAATGATTGTAATGTTCCTGGAATGAACAAACGACACTTTTGTGACAAAGAAGAATAGGAATTGGAGAGGAAGAATTTACTAAGTTCCTCTAAGATATGAAGCACTTTGTCAGAGCAGACAGCTCAGTCCAGTGCTTGCGACAGTGGACACGGGGACAAGGTTGCCTAGGTTGATGTCCCAGCTCCATCCTGCACTAGCCATGTGACCTTCAGCACACTGGTTTTCCTCTTCCGTGGAAATGATAATCATATTTGTTTCATTGGATTGTTGTGCAGCTTGAATGACGTAGCATGCTTCTGACCATGCCTCGACAAAGTATATAAGCATTCAGTATCTGTTAGCTGTTCCCATGAGGGG
This sequence comes from Capreolus pygargus, assembly GCA_012922965.1. Classification (NCBI taxonomy): domain Eukaryota; kingdom Metazoa; phylum Chordata; class Mammalia; order Artiodactyla; family Cervidae; genus Capreolus; species Capreolus pygargus. The sequence goes on along the minus strand of SNSB01004531.1, from coordinate 46,811 downwards.
GAAAATTCCCATGTCCAACAATGGAAACTGTATCGAATTTCCCTGAGATGACCTGTTTCCCTTCCTTTAATTCTCAGCTCACTGGTCAACATTATTACATCTAATCTCATCTCTTATGTGAACATGACGTCCTGTCCAAATCACTTCTACCTAGTAGCTTCCAGGTACCGGCTGACTTCTCACATATGAATAAAATGATTGTCCAATCTGTAACTCGGTCTCTTTCATGGTGAGTTAATAGGACTATATCCTCAGAATCAGATAACATCCATGAAGAGTGAGAAATGTAAACAGACAAATTAAAATAAATAAAGAGATACTGGGATTTAGCAAAGCTGACAACTAGCCTCTTAGGTAACACTCTGCCTAAGAGCCTGCTACCCTCCTCTGGCTCTGTCTGGCTAAGCAGTCTCACATGGGGTGGTCTGAAATCTGTCACTCTGTAGAGCTCTTCATCCCTATTTTTGTAGTTAGGGGACATTTTGTCATTTAAGCAGAGAAGATGTCACTATAGTTGTTTTCAATGATATTGTTTATTTTCCTTTTACCTTTCTGCATTACTTTTTCATTCACTGCTTACTTTTACTTTCTAGGAATGTTCAATGAGAGTGGAAAGTTTTGATATCTTGAAAAATCACAAAAGAAATACATTTTCTCTTCTTTTCACTTACATTTTCTCTTTATTTTTGCAACAAACTTCAAAATTGAAATAGAAAAGACTGCAGAAGCATTAGGACAGCTTTTACAAAGTGAAATACAAATGACAAAAAAGTGGTAACAATATGAATGTTCTATAAAAGTGGCAAAGAAAAGCGGGTTGCTTAGACATAGCAAGGACAATTACCTGGACTAATACAGAGAGGCTGCCTGATAGGGCCCACATGCGGTCTCATTGATGAGATGGCTCATTATGTCGACCTTGCAAACAGAGAATAAAATCACAGTGATCTGTGAGGCTGACCAAATTGCCCAAATGGCATTCTGTTTTCTCACTGGTGCCTATCTCCTCAAAGCTACAAGACCACCAGACTCTAGACCTCCAGCTATATGACCACAGGACTCAACTACAGGTGAAAAATTAACCATCCCTTCAGAAAATTTTTCATTGCTGGAGTATAAGTAGGATCCTGCCAGAAAGGGAGGAAGCTGGTTCTCCAAAAGGGCCAGTCACCCTCTCCTTTCCCTCTAGTAAATTTCCCTTTTCCTGCCTGACTGCCCAACTTGCTCTCTTTTTCTCTGACTTGCGTTACACTCCCGAAAAGCAGCAAAGACACATTCTAAAAACCTGAACACTTGGAGGGAGCAGTGGTTACACTTTATTTTCTTGAAAGTGAATTTTGGAGGATTGATCATCTGAAAGAGGAGAATGAAAATGTTGGCATAAAACTCAACATTCAGAAAACTAAGATCATGGCATTTGGTCCCATCACTCCATGGCAAATAGATGGAGAAACAGTGACAGACTTTATTTTGGGGGGCTCCAAAATCAGTGCAGATGGTGACTGCAGTCATGAAATTAAAAGACACTTGCTCCTTGGAAGAAGAGTTATGACCAACCTAGACAGCATATTAAAAGCAAAGACATTACTTTGCCAACAAAGGTCTGTCTGGTCAAAGCAATGGTTTCTCTAGTAGTAATGTGTGGATGTGAGAGTTGGACTATAAAGAAAGCTGAGTGCCCAAGAATTGATGCTTTTGAACTGTGGGTTTGGAGAAGACTCTTAGAGTCCCTTGGACAGCAAGGAGATCCAACCAGTCCTTCCTAAAGGAAATGAGTCCAGATTATTCATTGAAAGGACTGATGCCTAAGCTGAAACTCCAATACTTTGGCCACCTGATGTAAAGAACTGACTCATTGGAAAAGACCTTGATGCTGGGAAAGATTGAAATTGGGAGGAGAAGGGGGTGACAGAGGATGAGATGGCTGGATGGCATCCCTGACTCAATGGACATGAGTCTGAATAAACTCCTGGAGTTAGTGATAGACAGGGAGGCCTGGGGTGTTGCAGTCCATGTGGTTGCAAAGAGTCGGACATGACTGAGTGACTCAACTGAACTGAAGTGAAATGAATCACCCAGTATAGTCTGAGCTTGTAACCAGGAAGGGTTACTTTTGAATTTACACTGGATCTGCTTCTATGACTTTAACTCTTTGTGGTATTGGAGAAGACTCTTGAGTGTCCCTTGGACTGCAAGGAGATCCAACCAATCCATCTAAAAGGAGATCAGTCCTAAGTGTTCATTGGATGGACTGATGTTGAAGCTGAAACTCCAATACTTTAGCCACCTGATGCGAAGAGCTGACTCATTTGAAAAGACCCTGATGCTGGGAAAGATTGAGGGCGGGAGGAGAAGGGGATGACAGAGGATGAGATTGTTGGAAGGTATCACTGACTCGACATGAGTTTGGGTAAACTCCGGGAGTTGGTGATGGACAGGGAGGCCTGGAGTGCTACAGTCCATGGGGTCGCAAGGAGTTGGACATGACTGAATGACTGAACTGAACCGAGTTGAACTGAAACAGCCATAGTGGCCTGCCTCAGGGAGATAACCTGACACCGCTCACCTGTGAAGGACTGTGACTCTATGTGTGGCAATGGCACAGACGCCCTACTCAGCTACTTACCAGGCGGCCCAGAAATTCACATTTGGGGAGGGCAGAATCACAGATAGGTGTGGCATCTTTGTTTGCTGACATGACATGAGATATTCCTTTTCACACACCCATGAAATGATTGTAAGGAAGTTCAATTAGCACATGCTCCTACCTGAGGCTTACTAGACATTCTGGGAGATATTACAGGAATTAAAAGGTCCTTTTCCTTTGTTTCCTCACCTCCCCCCAATCTCTGATCCATAGAACAATCTGACATCCAGGTCCAGACCAAATGGTTATTTTGAGGCGTTAACCTTCCATCTTCTCAGTCAGCCAGTCTAGAATAAAGTCCCTTCCGGATCCCCAACCTCGTCTTGGATTTATTGATTTACCTTGCACCACGCAGAACAACTTGGACTCTGTAACAAACTCAGCAAGTTTTTGGTACTTAATAAATGTTTAGTAGTTTTCTCAATTATGGAAAGTAAATAAAACCAACTTCGACAAATTAAAGAAGAAACTCTGCCCTGGGAAGGATGGGCCCCACACAGGCCGTGAAGAGGTACTTCCAGGGCATCCATGTCTACCTGCAAGAGAAGGGATACAGCAACTGCGCCTGGGAAACCATCAGAGTGGAAATCACGAGCCAATTTCTCTGTTAACAAGTTCTTAAGAAAACTCAGGAAGTAAGAAGGAAGCTGACTCTCAGTAACTCGTGTCCTAGCTCAGACTCTTCATTGTTCAGTCATTTCCAGAACTGTGATTTTTGCCTTTGCTACGAATTAGTTTGAGTGACATTTGGCATCAGCACTAATATTGGGAATATTGATATCCAACTGCTTTTAGAATTAGAGGAACTATATCTGATACCCTGTGGCTGAATCTTATACAATAACATGTTTTTGTGTGAATGTAATTCATTTATTTATATTAATTAATTTTTATGGTACTTTACTTGCAGTTATATGTTCTATTTATAATGTAAGAATATATAATTTTCTTTAATAAAAATCTCCCTTTTTTGACTCGTGAAATTTATTTGAAGACATATTTCTTCCTGTTTCTCTTGAAACCTTTCCCAAAGTCCTAATGATGCAAAATACGTGGAGAAGAATGTTGTGCAGTTAATTCCTTACTTGTTGGCCTTGTGGAGAGAGTCTTGAGTATGAGAGGCAGAGGCCCTGACCTTACAGAGCTCACACTGGAGTGGGAACATTGCCATGAAAGATGTTGTTATAAGATAATTAGGTATTTACACTTGGGCCCTGGGCTCCATAGGAGAAGTAAAAGGGGCTGATGGCAGTGACTTTTCTGGGATGCTCATTCAAACCACCTTCAGTCTTCCCAGGGAAGTAATCTGAAGTATGAGACTTGAAGAGTGAGTAGGAATCTGTTAAGTATCTCGTGAAGAGCAAACTTTCCCAGAAAAAAAAAAAAAACATAACATAAAAATACAAAACAAAGCACAGTGTACAGAGGGTCCCTGCAGCAGGAATGGTTCTGGGACTTTTAAAGAAGTGAACAAGACCAGAGTCGGTAGACTCTACTGATGCATGGAGAGTATGGCAGGGAATGACCCTGGAGGTATGGAAAAGGGCCTGGTGACAGACTTTTGAATGATGTTAGATTTTATCTTAAGAACCAAGGAAATTACTGAAGATTTTAAAGCTACAGAGCAACTCTGACCAGAGCAGGTGCAGAGAAATTCATGAAACCAGCAGTTCTCAAAGTGCAACCTGTGGGCCCCTGCAGATCCCCAGGACACTCTACAGGGATTCATGAGTTAAAATGGTTACTGAAATGATATCCAGACCTTATTTATCCTTTTCACAGCATTAACAACTTTTACTGGTGGTGCAAATACAAAATGGGTAAGAGTGCTGGTGCCTTAGTGTTGATCAAAGCACTGGCACCTCAGTGTCCTAGTAATTGTCATGTTTTTACATCTAAGTTGCTTGAAGTTTGAAAAAACTACCGTTTCACTCAGAAGATCCTCAGTGAAACAGCAAGATGATGAATTTTACGAAATCTTAACGTTTTTAGTATACATTTAAAAAACATTCTCTGTTGTAGTCCTTTTAATATGCTTTGTGCATGGTGATTGCTCTGAGGAGAAGCACTTGGATGATGATTATTTGAGTTATGAACTAAAATTAACCACTGTTTTTATAAAATCTAATTTTACTCTAGAGAATGACAGATAGTCAAATCATGGTGATTCAGAAGTGGGCATTTGACAGATATTTTCTTATACTACTTCTATTAATGTTATATGAATATTCTTGTTAACTTGAATAAATGAGACCAATCTATTTCCAATTCGTGTTTCCAGGATATGAATTCATCTCAGTGTGCAACTTTTTTTCTGCACATTTGAGGAATAGTGATTTAATTTCCATTACTTACTAAATTTCTCATTTTACATTTTAATTTTGACTTGTCATAATTTATCAGGATGATGATAGATCTCTAAATGATACTTTAAAATTATTTTAAATTATTATTTAAATTACTTTGATTGCAGACATTGTGATCTGAGCACACAACTTATACACATATTTTTGCCCTTAAAGAATTATGGATATTTTCTGTGTAAGTCCAATGTATGATAATTTTAATGAATGATTTATACATATTTGTAACAATTATATTTCCTAATCTAGGTTAAGGGCTCAAGAGTGTTGATCACTAATTTACTCTTCTAAATCATATTTTGAAATCTTCTCTTTATCACTTTTCTATATGGGCTTTTACAGACTAATAGCATTGTGCTGGGCTTCCCAGGTGGCACTAATGGTAGAGCACCTGCCTGCCAATTCAGGAGACAGAGAAGACACCAGTTTGATCTCTGGGTCAGGAAGGGCATGGCAACCCACTCCAGTATTCTTGCCTGGAGAATCCCACGGACAGAGGAGCCTGGCAGCCTATGGTGCATAGAGTCACAAAGAGTCAGACATGACTGAAGCAACTTAGCTCGCAAGCACAGCATTTAGGTAAAATTTCAGTGCTACCATATTTCTGTTCAAGTTGCTGTATAATGTTACATTCTTTACTCATTGTTTTATACTATTTGAAATTTAGTTCAAGCATTTTTATATTTAACTATAAATTCAATTTGTTTCTTATATATATTGACCTACTTTCTCAAATTTAATGTGATTTTTTTTTATTTCTCAAGGATATCAATATTATATTAATGACAAAGATCTGGTTTACATTAAATTGCTACCTCTAATTATTTCCTTCATTATACTCTTGCTCTGTTTTGGCCTGCTTCTGTGTTGTCCTAGTTTTGGTTTTAAGTATTTAGTATTATTTGATTTTAGGTTTTTTTCCTCTTGCAAGTTATCGTGAGGTTTGTGTTTTAAATAAATCAAGAGTTTCTTTTATGTTTAAGCAGATTCTATTAATATTTATTATTTTAACCTTTATCAGTTTGGGTCCCAAATGTATTGGATTTATGTGTTACTTTTAGTGTAACATTTACATGTTTGTTGACCGTTATCATATTCCCTTCAGTTCTCCAACAGTCATTTATTTAGAACAAATATATAATGTTAAAGCAATTTAGAGTTTCTCCGAATACTTGAGTGAAAAACTGAAAACCTAAAACTGCAAAATTTGATTTGAGACTTCCTTGGCCATTCAATGGTTAGGATTCAGTCATTTCACTGCTGTGGGTCTGGGTTCAATCCCCAGTCAGAGAACAAAGGTCTCATAAGCCACGTGGCTGTCACAGCCAAAAAAATAAGAAAATTTACAAATTAACCTCCACGGATGTGACTATTCACTTCCAGTTCTTATTAGGACTGTTGTTTTCAGTCAACATAGTAAAGGTTCAGAAGACATCTGGTAAGAATAGAGATGCTTGTGAAGTTATGTTCAAGTATAAACAGAGGGGAATATATAAAAGTTAAATGAAAATAAACTGACTCCTTATTCAAGAAAATAAAAATAAGTTAATTGTGAAAGCACTGAGAATGATGGTAAGTTGGATGCGGTTTGCAAAATGAGTGTCATGTATTCCAAATGTGATGACTGGAAAAGTTTTGGAGTCCTGTGTTCAATAAGGCCCTAGTCAACTTGAATTAAACAATTCTCACTTTAAGGTGAAGCATATGAGGATATAGCAATGCATCTGTTATTCTTATCTAGCTTGTCAACTTGCTCTGAAGACCATTCTCATCCTGGGAGTTGAAATCTTTTTGAATGATGATGATGCTATTGCCATCATTTGACATCATGTCTCCTCACCATTTGTCAAGACATTGAAACTACAACCAGGTACATGTACCACTAAGGAAACAATGGGAAAACCAACCCAGTGTCACATAGACTCTTCTACTTTGTTGCCTGCTCCAGGAGCTTTAACCAAGAAAGCAGCTGACCCAGGTTAGCTCTGAGAGGAGAATTTAAGTGGCAGGGATTACTTCATCACACCATCTGATCCTGGAAGGCTTTCCAGTAGTTGTATCGATGTGAGAGTTGGACCATAAAGAGGGTTGAGCGCTGAAGAATTGGTGCTTTCGAACTGTGGTGCTGGAGAACACTCTTGAGAGTCTCTTGGACAGCAAGGAGATTAATTCAGTCAATCCTAAAGGAAATCAACCCTGAATATTCATTTAAAGGACTGGTGCAGAAGTTTTTTCTTATTTATTATTTTTTAATTTATTTTTTTTAAATTAGTTGGAGGCTAATTACTTTACAATATTGTAGTGGTTTTTGTCATACATTGACATGAATCAGCCTGGGAGATACATGTATTTTAATTGTTTGGCTACCTGCCGTGAAGAAAACAATTCATTGAAAAATACCCTGATGCTGGGAAAGACTGAGGGCACAAGAAGGGGGTGACAGAGGATGAGATGGTTGCTTGGCATCACTGACTCAATGGACATGAGTTTGTGCAAGCTCCGGGAGATGGTGAAGGACAGGGAAGCCTGGCTTAGTGCAGTTCATGGTGTCCCAAAGACTTGTATACAACTTAGCAACTGAACAATATATGCGTGTATATATATACACACACACTTGTACAATTTATATTAAATAAGAATACACATGTGTGTTGCCACTTTAACATAAATGGATGAAAAGCAGATGTTTACTTGAAATGCTATCTTACCCTGTGTTATTTACCTTCCTGCAACATAAATGCTACCTCATCAGCAGGATAACAGGAAAGGTAATTAAGTGACTGTTAGTGGTAATTAATAGACTAAGAGTAATAATCTGTCACATATTTTATATAGTGTTTCATAAGTTGCAATTAGTTTTAACTGTTAACTCTTCATTGATACAATAATTTTGTTTTAGTCTTTTATGGTCCTTGCCCACAGCATGTGTGTGATTTTTTTTGGTTTTTTTTTTTTTTTTTGGATTTTTTTTTTCATTTATTTTTATTAGTTGGAGGCTAATTACTTTACAATATTGTATTGGTTTTTGCCATACATTGACATGAATCAGCCATGGATTTACATGTGTTCCCCATCCTGATCCCCCCTCCTGCCTGCCTCCCCATCCCATCCCTCTGGGTCTTCGAAGTGCACCAGCCCTGAGCACTTGTCTCATGTATCCAACCTGGGCTGGTGATCTGTTTCACCCTTGATAGTATTCTTGTTGCAATGCTATTCTCTCAGAACCCCACCCTCACCTTCTCCCACTGAGTCCCAAAGTCTGTTCTGTACATCTGTGTCTCTTTTTCTGTTTTGCATATTGGGTTATTGTTACCATCATTTTAAATTCCATATATATATATATGCGTTAGTATACTGTATTGGTGTTTATCTTTCTGGCTTACTTCACTCTGTATAATGGGCTCCAGTTTCATTCATTTCATTAGAACTGATTCAAATGAATTCTTTTTAATGGCTGAGTAATATTCCATTGTGTGTATGTACCATGACTTCCTTATCCATTCGTCTGCTGTTGGGCATCTAGGTTGCTCCCATGTCCTGGCAATTATAAACAGTGCTGCGATGAACATTGGGGTGCACATGTCTCTTTCAGATCTAGTTTCCTCAGTGTGTATGCCCAGGAGTGGGATTGCTGGGTCATATGGCAGTTCTATTTTCAGTTTTTAAAGGAATCTCCACACTGTTCTCCATAGTGGTTGTATTAGTTTGCATTCCCACCAACAGTGTAAGAGGGTTCCCTTTTCTCCACACCCTCTCCAGCAGTTATTGCTTGTAGACTTTTGGATAGCAGCCATCCTGGCTGGCGTGTAATGGTACCTCCTTGTGGTTTTGATTTGCATTTCTCTGATAATGAGTGATGTTGAGCATCTTTTCATGTGATTGTTAGCCATCTGTATGTCTTCTTTGAAGAAATGTCTGTTTAGTTCTTTGGCCCATTTTTTGATTGGGTCATTTATTTTTCTGGAATTGAGCTGCAGGAGCTGCTTGTATATTTTTGAGATTAATCCTTTGTCTGTTGCTTCATTTGCTATTATTTTCTCCCAATCTGAGGGCTGTCTTTTCACCTTGCTTATCATTTCCTTTGTTGTGCAAAAGCTTTTAAGTTTCATTAGGTCCCATTTGTTTATTTTTGCTTTTATTTCCAATATTCTGGGAGGTGGGTCATAGAGGATCCTGCTGTGATTTATGTCGGAGAGCATTTTGCCTCTGTTCTCCTCTAGGAGTTTTATAGTTTCTGGTCTTACATTTAGATCTTTAATCCATTTTGAGTTTATTTTTGTGTATGGTGTTAGAAGGTGTTCTAGTTTCATTCTTTTACAAGTGGTTGACCAGTTTTCCCAGCACCACTTGTTAAAGAGATTGTCTTTTTTCCATTGTATATCCTTGCCTCCTTTGTCAAAGATAAGATGTCCATAGGTATGTGGATTTATCTCTGGGCTTTCTATTCTGTTCCATTGATCTATATTTCTGTCTTTGTGCCAGTACTATACTGTCTTGATGACTGTGGCTTTGTAGTAGAGCCTGAAATCAGGCAGGTTGATTCCTCCAGTTCCATACTTCTTTCTCAAGATTGCTTTGGCTATTTGAGGTTTTTTGTATTTCCATACAAATTGTGAAATTATTTGTTCTAGTTCTGTGAAAAATACCCTTGGCAGCTTGATAGGGATTGCATTGAATCTATAGATGGCTTTGGGTAGTATAGCCATTTTCACAATATTGAGTCTTCCAATCCATGAACACGGTATATTTCTCCATCTATTTGTGTCCTCTGATTTCTTTCATCAGTGTTTTATAGATTTCTATATATAGGTCTTTCGTTTCTTTAGGTAGATATACTCCTAAGTATTTTATTCTTTTTGTTGCAATGGTGAATGGTATTGTTTCCTTAATTTCTCTTTCTGTTTTCTCATTGTTAGCATATAGGAATGCAAGGGATTTCTGTGTGTTAATTTTATGTCCTGAAACATTACTGTATTCATTGATTAGTTCTAGTAATTTTCTGGTAGAGTCTTTAGGGTTTTCCATGTAGAGGATCATATTGTCTGCAAACAGTGAGAGTTTTACTTCTTTTGCTATCTGGATTCCTTTTATTTCTTTTTCTGCTCTGATTGCGGTGGCCAACACTTCCAAAACTATGTTGAATAGTAGTGGTGAGAGTGGTCACCTTGTATTGTTCCTGACTTTAAGGGAAATGTTTTCAATTTTTCACCTTTGAGGATGATGTTTGCTGTGGGTTTGTCATATATAGCTTTTATTATGTTGAGGTATGTTCCTTCTATGTCTGCTTTCTGGAGAGTTTTTATCATAAATGATGTTGAATTTTGTCAGGGCTTTTTCTGCATCTATTGAGATAATCATACGGTTTTTATCTTTCAATTTGTTAATGTGGTGTATTACATTGATTGATTTGTGGATATTAAAGAATCCTTGCATTCCTTGGATAAAGCCCACTTGGTCATGATGTATGATCTTTTTAATATGTTGTTGGATTCTGTTTGCTAGAATTTTGTTAAGAATTTTTGCATCTATGTTCATCAGTGATATTGGCCTGTAGTTTTCTTTTTTTGTGGCATCCTTGTCTGGTTTTGGTATTAGGGTGATGGTGGTCTCATAGAATGAGTTTGGAAGTTTGCCTTCTGCAATTTTCTGGAAGAGTTTGAGTAAGATAGGTGTTAGCTGTTCTCTAAATTTTTGGTAGAATTCAGCTGTGAAGCCATCTGGTCCTGGGCTTTTGTTTGCTGGAAGATTTCTGATTACAGTGTCGATTTCCATGCTTGTGATGGGTCTGTTAAGATCTTCTATTTCTTCCTGGTTCAGTTTTGGAAAGTTATACTTCTCTAAGAATTTGTCCATTTCTTCCAAGTTGTCCATTTTATTGGCATAGAGCTGCTGGTAGTAGTCTCTTATAATCCTTTGTATTTCAGAGTTGTCTGTTGTGATTGCTCCATTTTCATTTCTAACTTTGTTGATTTTGTTCTTCTCCCTTTGTTTCTTGATGAGTCTGGCTAACAGCTTGTCAATTTTATTTACCTTTTCAAAAAACCAGCTTTTAGCTTTGTTGATTTTTGCTATGGTCTCTTTTGTTTCTTTTGCATCTATTTCTGCCCTAATTTTTAAGATTTCTTTTCTTTCTACTAACCCTGGGGTTCTTCATTTCTTCCTTCTCTAGTTGCTTTAGGTACAGAGTTAGGTTATTTATTTGACTTTTTTCTTGTTTCTTGAGGTAGGCCTGTAATGCTATGAACTTTCCCCTTAGCACTGCTTTTACAGTGTCCCATAGGTTTCGGGTTGTTGTGTTTTCATTTTCATTCATTTCTATGCATATTTTGATTTCTTTTTTGATTTCTTCTATGATTTGTCTGTTATTCAGAAGTGTGTTACTTAGCCTCCATATGTTTGAATTTTTAATAATTTTTTTCCTGTAATTGAGATCTAATCTTACTGCATTGTGGTCAGAAAAGATGACTGGAATGATTTCAATTTTTTGAATTTACCAAGGCTAGATTTGTAGCACAGGATGTGATCTATTCTGGAGACGATTCCATGTGCACTTGAGAAAAAGTTGAAATTGATTGTTTTGGGGTGAAATGTCCTATAGATATCAATTAGGTCTAGCTGAACCATTGTGTCATTTAAAGTTTGTGTTTCCTTGTTAATTTTCTGTTTAGTTGATCTATCCATAGGTGTGAGTGGGGTATTAAAGTCTCCCACTATTATTGTATTATTGTTAATTTCCCCCTTCATTCTTGTTAGCATTTGCCTTACATATTGTGGTGCTCCTATGTTGGGTGCATATATATTTATAATTGTGTGTGATATTTTTTGAAGATCATTTTCAGGAAGACTGATTTCAACTTTCCATTTGCTATATTTAGATCAAATGAGACTCATGATTGTGGGCCCAAAAGGAAGACTCACTAATCAGTTTTTCTTTAGTCATACTCAAGCACTTGCAAGGAATTGCCTGATGATTCTTCTCTTCTCTCCTTTGGGTAGTAAGGAAAGAGCAAGTAACCTGTCTACACTGTGGATATTTTCCTGTAGGCATTGTCTTTGGGAATCAGCTTGGATGTTCCTGTCAAACAGGTGATGATACTGTAAACTATGACTGGCATTCTTGTCATTTTCCCCAAAGCTGAACTTGGAGGAAAAGCATTTGAGTCAGATTGTATTTTAATGAAGTGTGTGCAAACAAGAACATTACTTGTTCCCCTCGACCTCTACCCAGAACTTCATTTGGACAAATAGTGCAAACGTGGAACGTGGTCTCATGCCCTGTGAAGTACAAACTAGCACGTGCCATTGGCACTTGTCATCTACCTACAAGGATTAAATTATGTGCTGTTGCAGCTGCTGATTTTTAACACCCCTGGAAAGGAATGCAAGGTGGAAGGCAGAAGTGAGGCATGCTGTGAGCAGGGAAAACTGGCAGAACAAGTCTTCAGATGGTTAGATGTTTTCAGGAGCCCATTTTATGAACCCAATTCTTCTATCTCCTCATATTTAGAAAAGCGTGGACCTTCATGGTGATGATTGCTTCTTGTGACTCCAAGAAACCTTCATGACATTAACAGAAAACTTCTGCAAAAATAGTTACAGGATTACGTGTACTCTCCCTTCACCAAAATCACATATGGTGCTCTGTGCCTCTTTGGAACATCTTCTCAGAGGTATCTGATGTGCTGTCTCCTGGGCTACAGTCCTCATTTTTGCCCCCCAAAAAACTTTCTACTTTCATGTTGTGCATTTTTGAAAGTCAACACCGTGACCTTATTTTTCATGCATTCAGTTCCTTCAGATCAGTCGCTCAGTCGTGTCCAACTCTTTGCAACCCCATGAATCGCAGCATGCCAGGCCTCCCTGTCCATCACCAACTTCGGGAGTTCACTCAAACTCATGTCCATCGAGTCGGGATGTCATCCAACCATCTCATCCTCTGTCATCCCCTTCTACTCCTGCCCCCAATCCCTCCCAGCATCATGGTCTTTCCAATGAGTCAACTGTTCGAATGAGGTGACCAAAGTATTGGAGTTTCAGCTTCAGCATCTGTCCATCCAATGAACACCCAGGACTGATCTCCTTTAGGATGGACTGGTTGGATCTCTCCTTGCAGTCCAAGGGGCTCTCAAGAGTCTTCTCCAACACCACAGTTCAAAAGTATCAATTTTTTGGTGCTCAGCTTTCTTCACAGTCCAACTCTCACATCCATACATGACCACTGGAAAACCATACCCGTGACCAGACAGACCTTTGTTGGCAAAGTAGTGTCTCTGCTTTTTAATATGCTATCTAGGTTGGTCATAACTTTCCTTCCAAGGAGTAAGCATCTTTTAATTTCATGGCTGCAGTCACCATCCGTAGTGATTTTAGAGCCCAAAAAAATAGTCTGACACTGTTTCCACTGTCTCACTATCTATTTCCCATGAGGTGATGGGACCAGATGCCATGATCTTAGTTTTCTGAATGTTAAGCTTTAAGCCAACTTTTTCACTCTCCTTTCACTTTCATCAAGAGGCTTTTCAGTTCCTCTTCACTCTCTGCCATAAAGGTAGTGTCATCTGCATATCTGAGGTTACTGATATTTCTCCCAGCTATCTTGTTTCCAGCTTGTGCTTCTTCCAGCCCAGTGTTTCTCATGATGTACTCTGCATATAAGTTAAATAAGCAGGGTGACAATATACAGCCTTGACATACTCCTTTTCCTACTTGGAACCAGTCTGTTGTTCCATGTCCAGTTCTAACTGTTGCTTCCTGACCTGTAAATAGGTTTCTCAAGAGGCAGATCAGGTTAACTGGTATTCCCATCTCTTTCAGAATTTTCCACAGTTTATTGTGATCCACACAGTTGAAGGCTTTGGCATAGTCAATAAAGCAGAAATAGATATTTTTCTGGAACTCTCTTGCTTTTTCGATGATCCAGCGGATATTGGCAATTAGATCTCTGGTTCCTCTGCCTTTTCTAAAACTAGGTTGAACATCTGGAATTTCTCAGTTCATGTACTGCTGATTGGAGAATTGTGAGCATTACTTTACTGGCATGTGAGATGAGTGCAATTGTGTGATAGTTTGAGCATTCTTTGGGATTGCCTTTCTTAGGGATTGAAATGAAAACTGACCTTTTTCAGTCCTGTGGACACTGCTGAGTTTTCCAACTTTGCTGGCATATTGAGTGCAGCACTTTCACAGCATCATCTTTCAGGATTTGAAATAGCTCAACTGGAATTCCATCACATCTACTAGCTTTGTTCATAGTGATGCTTTCTAAGGCCCACTTGACTTCACATTCCAGGATGTCTGGCTCTAGGTGAGTGATCACACCATTGTGAATATCTGGGTCATGAAGATCTTTTTTGTACAGTTCTTCTGTGTATTCTTTCATGCATTAATCACCCAATAATTTCACAGCTTGATCGCAATGAGATTCCCATGAGGATAAAGCCAGGCAATGGAATGTGAGAGGAAGTGCTCTAGCCCTGTGTAGTCCTGGCGTTTGGAAACATCACCTGTGAGCCACCAGCTTTCATCCCTTTATTGGCGAGTGTAGTAATTCAAGTACCACATTCAATTTGGAGTCACATGTTGATGATGGAAAAGGCCACTGAACAAGAGATACCTGTGTCCCCATTCACTCATTCATTTCAGTTGTTCAGTCATGTCCAACCCCATGGACTGCAGCACCCCTGGCTTCCCTTGGTCCATCGCCAACTCCCACAGCTTGCTCAAACTCATGTCCATCGAGTCAGTGATGCCATACAGCCATCTCAGCCTCTGTCACCCCCTTCTCCTCCTGCTTTCAATCATTCCCAGCATCAGGGTCTTTTCCAGTGAGTCAGTTCTTCACATCGGGTGGCCAAATTACTGGCATTTCGGATTCAGCATCGGTCCCTCCAATGAGTATTCAGGACTGATTTCCTTTAGGATTGACTGATTTGATCTCCTTGCAGTCCAAGGAACTCTCAAAGGTCATCTCCAACACCACAGTTCAAAAGAATCATTCTTCGGCACTCAGGTTTCTTTATAGGTCAACTCTCACATCCACACACAACTACTAGAAACACCATTGCTTTGACTAGACAGACCTTTGTTGGCAAAGTAATGTCTTTGCTTTTAATATGCTGTCTAGGTTGGTCATAGCTTTTCTTCCAAGGAGCAAGTATCTTTGAATTTCATGGCTGCACTCACTATCTGTAGTGATTTTGGAGCCCAAGAAAAAAAAGTCTGTCACTGTTTCCATTATTCCCCATCTATTTTTCATGAACTCTTGGGATGAGATGCCATGATCTTAGTTTTTTGAGTGTTGAGTTTTAAGCCAGCTTTTTCACTCTTCTCTTTCATGATCATCAAGAGGCTCTTTAATTCTTCTTCACTTCCTGTATAAGGGTGTTATCACCTGCATATCTGAGGTTATTGATATTTCTCCTGGCATTCTAGATTCCAGCTTGTGCTTCATACAGCCCAATATTTCGCTTGATGTAATCTGCGTATAAGTTAAATAAGCAGGTGACAATATACAGCCTTGCTGTACTCCTTTTCCCAGTTTGGAACCAGTCCGTTGTTCCTTGTCTGGTTCTGTTTCTTCTTGACTTGCATACAGATTTCTCAGGTGTTCTGAAGTTCCCAACTCTTCAAGAATTTTCCAGTTTGTTGTGATCTTCACAGTCAATAGCTTTTGCGTAATCAATAAAGCAGAAGTACACATTTTACTGGAATTCTCTTGCTTTTGTATGATCCAACAATGTTGGCCATTCTGGTTCTTCTGCCTTTTCTAGATACATCTTGAACATCTGGAAGTTCATGGTTCACATACCGTTGAAGCCTGGCTTGGAGAATTTTGAGCATTACTTTACTGGCATGTGAGATGAGTGCAATTGTGCAGTCGTTTGAGCATGCTTTGGCTTGCCTATCTTTGGAGTTGGAATGAAAATGACCTTTTCCAGTCCTGTGGACACTGCTCAGTTTTCCAAATATGCTGGCATATTGAGTGCGGCTTTTTCAGCAGCATCATCTTTTAGGATTTGAAATAGCTCAACTGGAATTCCATCACCTCCACTAGCTTATTTTGTAGTGATGCTTCCTAAGGCCCACTTGACTTCGCATTCCAGGATGTCTGGTTCTAGATGAGTGATCATACTGTCCTGGTTGTCTGGGTCATGAATATCTTTTTTGGCTAGTTCTTCTATGTGTTTTTGCCGCCTATTCCTAATATCTTGTGTTTCTGTTAGGTCCATACCATTTCTGTCCTGTTTTGTGCCCATCTTTGCATGAAATGTTCCCTTGGTATCTCTTAGATACCAAGTTTCTTGAAGAGATCTCTAGTGTTTCCCATTCTACTGTTTTCCTCCATTTCTTTGCATTGATCTCTGATGAAAACTTTCTTTTCTGTCCTGGCTATCCTTTGGAACTCTGCATTCCAATGGGTATATCTTTCCTTTTTTCCTTTGCCTTTCAATTCTCTTCTTTTCTCAGCTATTTGTAAGGCCT
>SNSB01004531.1:0-10320 GCA_012922965.1 Capreolus pygargus | reverse complement strand
GTTGGGGCATAGACTTGAATTACCATGATATTGAATGCTTTGTTTTGGAAATGAACAGAGATCATTCTGTCATTTATGAGATTGCATTCAAGTACTGCATTTTGGACTCTTTTGTTGACTATGATGGCTACTTCATTTCTTCCAAGGGATTCTTGCCCACAGTAGTAGATATTAAGGTTCATCTGAGTTAAATTACCCATTCCAGTGCATTTTAGTTCGCTGATTGCTAAAATGTCGACATTTACTCTTGCCATCTCATGTTTGACCACTTCCAATTTGCCTTGATTCATGGACCTAACATTCCAGGTTCCTATGCAATATTGCTCTATATTCATGAAATATATAGGTGCCTTAGTGTCAATCAAAGCAGTGGCACCTCAATGTCCTATAATTGTCATATTTTTAACCATAATATACTTCAAATGGAAAAAAGGGACAATTTCACTTCAGATAACTAGTGAAACAGAAAGATGATCAATTTTATGAAATCTGAACTTTGGAGAATACATTTAAGAAATATTCTCTGTTGTAGTCTTTGTAGTCACTGTAATATGCTATGTGACAAGCACTTCTGCTGCATGCACAATGATTGTTCTGAGGGGAAGAGCATGAATGATAACTATTTGAGTTATGGGCTAAACTAGCCACTCTGGTTTTAGTTTTCCAGTCTAGTAAAACATTTAGTTTTACTCTAGAGAATGACACATAGTCAGATTATGGTTACTCACAGGTGGACATTTGACAGATATTTTCTTATACTATTTCTATTAATGCTATTTAAATATTCATGTTGACTTAATGAATGAGGCCAATCTATTTTTAATTCATGTTTCCAGGATATGAATTCATCTCAGTGTGCAACTTTGCTTCTGGAAGTTTGAGGAATGGTGATTTAATTTCCATAACTTACTAAATTTCTGATTTTATGTTTTAATTTTGACCTGATATAATTTATTGGCATGATGTTAAATCTCTAAATGGTGCTCTAAAATAATTTTAAAGTTAATTGCAGGCATTGTGATCTTAGCACACAACTTATACAAATATTTTTGCCCTGGAAGAATTATGGATATTTTCTGTGAAGTCTAAGATATGATAATTTTCAGGAATGATTTATACATATTTGAAGCAAGTTATATTTCCTATTCTAAGCTAAGGGCTTAAGAGTCTTAACCACCAACTTCATCTTCTAATCATATTCCCAATTCTTCTTCTCTTTATTAATTTTCTATATGGCTCTTTACAGACTAATAGCATTGTACTGGCCTTTCCAGGTGGAGCTAATGGTAGAGAATTTGCATGCCAATTCAGGAGACAAGAGGAGACACCAGTTTGATCCCTGGTCAGGAAAATCTCCTGGAGGAGGGCATGGCAACACACTCTAGTATCTTGCCTGGAGAATCCCATGGACAGAAGAGCTTGGCAGCCTATGCTCCATAGGGTCATAAAAAGTCAGACATGACTGAAGCAACTTAGCATGCATGCACAGCATTTAGGAAAATTTCAGTGCTACCATATTTCTGTTCACTTTGCTATATATTGTGACACCTTGTACTCATTGTTTTATACTATTTGAAATTTAGTTCAAGCATTTTTATGTTTAACTATAAATTCAATGTGTTTCTTATGTATATTGAACTTCTTTCTCAAATTTAACATCTTTATTTCTGTCATTCTCAAGTATATCAGTATTGATATTAATGACAGAGATCTCGGTGACATTAACATTGCCACCTCTAATTATTTCCTTCATTGTATTTTCTTGCTCTGTTTTGGCCTTCTCTGTGTTGTCCTTGTTTTGGTATTAAGTATTTAGTATTATTTGATTTTAAGTTTTTTCCTCTTCAAAGTAATAGTGGAGTCTGTCTTTAAATCAATCAACAGATTCTTTTAGGTTTAACAAATTCTATCAATATTTATTATTTTAACCTTTATGAGGTAAGGTCTCAAATGTATTGGATTTATGCTTTACCTTTAACGTGACTTTTACATGTTTCTTGACCCTTGTCATTCTCCCTTCAGTTCTCCAATAGTCATTTATTTAGAGCAAATATATAATGTTAAAGAAATTTAGAGTTTCTCTGAATCCTTGAATGAGAAACTGAACAACCAAAACTGCAAAATTTAAAGTAATTTGAGGCTTCCTTAGCCATTCTGTGGTTAGGACTCAGCACTTTGTCTGCTGTGGGCCTGGATTCAACCCCCAGTCAGGGAACTAAGGTCTCATGAGCCACGTGGCACAGTCAAAATAAAGTAAACTTTTTAAAACTACTTCCACTAATGTGACTATTCACTTCTAGTTCTTACTAGGACTGTCACTTTAATCAACAGAGTAAATGTTCACAAGAGACTTGATAGGAATAGAGATGCATGGGAAACTATGTTCAAGTATAAACAAAGGGAAATGTCTAAATGAAAATATTGTTTATTTAAGAAAATAAAAATACCTTAATTTTGAATGCACTGAGAATGTTGGAAAGTTGGATGCAGTTTGCAAGACGAGTGCCATGTATTCCAAATGTGATGATTGCAAATTTTTTGGAGTCCTGTGGTCAATAAAGCCCTAATCAACTTGAATGAAACAATTCTCATTTTAAGGTGCAGCATATGAGAATATAGCAATGAGTTTCGTATTCTTATCTAGCTTGTACACCTGCTCTGAAGACAGTTCTCATCCTGGGAGTCGAAATCTTTTTGAATGATGATGATACTGTTGCCATCATTAGACATCATGTCTCCTGACCTATTCTTCAACGCTTCTGTTGAGACCACATCCAAGCACACGTACAACTGAGGAAACAATGGGGAAATCTGTTTGAGGGTCACATGGGCTCTTCCGCTTTGTTGGCTACCCTAGAAGCTTTAACCAAGAAAGCAGGTGAATCAAGTTAGGCCTGAGGGGAGAGAGTGTAAGCGGCAGGGGTTACTTCATCACACCAGGCTCTCCATGTGCTCCTGGAAGTCTTTCATGGCCTTTCCTCTGGGATCTGTTATCCAGCGATGGACAGAGGAAAGAGCAAGCTAAAGTACTGAGAGAACAAATATCTGAGGCAACCTTCCTTCCTTCTCTGTGCTCCAGGTCCTCAGCTTTGGAGTCTTGACTAGTGAGTGATGCAGGCTAAACAAATGATTCATGAACTGGGGTTACACTGCCATCTATGGGCTGCAGTTAAACACTGGCTTAGAGACTGGCTATATTGGTCTCTGAACACCTTGGAAGAAGGCAGGAGATTGGAAATCAAAGAACATTTTGCTGTTCTGCCAATTTAAACACAAAGTAACAAATACAGAAGTGAAGAGAAAACAAATTCTCATTTATAGGTAATGATTCTAGTCATGTGAATTGTATGTTCTTAGATCCACATATTCACCTTTGTTTTCAATAATGGAAAAAAATGGATTGTTCATTATTGCATACATTTGTCATTTTTCTCTATTTTTATACCCTTAGCCATGGACATTTTAATGACAATACCATTTCTTCCAATTTATCAATTTCATACATTAAACCTATCTATTTATCTCACTTCCATAAAGTGAATTAATTATTTTTCTGTTGTTTTATTATTTTTCTTGATGAAACACACTTGACTCTGACATATTTGTTTATGGTGAGTTATAAATGGTGTATAATTTAAAAAATAAGGTAAAATGCTTCTCTTATGTTCTTGATAGTATTTCAGATCTAACATGGTTTCCAAGTAGGATTATAAACTTTTTAAGTTTTATTACACAAATAAAACACAGATTCATTTTCAGTGTTATAGTTTAAGAAAATGTTGAAACATTCCAGCATTCCGATAACTTGTGAACTTCAAGAGGTGAATTGTTTTCTTATGTGAAACATAATAACATCGAAAACCACACACAAAACTTTCCTTTTTTGTTTCTTTAGTTTTATGGCTTCCTGCATGGTTGTTGTTGTTTAGTCCATAAGGCATTTCTGTCCCTTTGTGACCCCATGGACCGTAGGCTGCCTGGCTCCTCTGTCCATGGGATTCTCCAGGCAAGAATACTGGATTGGGTTGTCAATTCCTCATAGAGGGGATCTTCCCAACCTAGGGATGGAAATCACATCACTTGTCTCCTGCACTGGCAGGCAGATTCTTTACCATTAGTGCCATCTCATCTGTTAAATTTAGAGTTCACCTAGAGTTTAATTAACTTTAACTTAAAAAAGCATCAGGATTTAACAGAAATGTTGTAGTCACAAATTCTGTTTAAATGTTCTAATTGTTGAAACATTTCTTTTGCATTTACAATGTTTCATTCTGTGTTGTCACGATTTAGATTGTATGCATGGAAAGCAAAGCAGAGAGGATTTTTTGCAATGCATATGCCAATCTCAATAAATAATTTTCCATTATAATATTAATTTCAAAAATTCAAATTTTGAAAATCTTCATCCATCATGTATAATAGATTCTCTATAACATCTACTGTTACCCTGGTCAAAAGAAACCACCTTTTTAGAGAATCGGTTTGAGGCATGGCTAAACCAGACCCCCCAAAATATGTATACATATACATCCGTATCAACATTCCAAAAACAATGATCATGGCATCCAGTCCCATTGCTATATGGAAAATAGATGTGGGAAAAGTGGAAACTGTCAGATTTCATTTTCCTGGGGTCCGAAATCACTATGGATGGTGACTGCAACCACTAAATTAAAAGATTATCTCTCCTTTGAAGAAAATTTATAACAAACCTAGACAGTGTGTTAAAAAACAGAGATATCATGTTGCTGATAAAGGCCCATGTAGTCAAAGCTATGGCTTTTCCAGTAGTCGTGTATGGATGTGAGACCGTAAGGAAGGACCATAAAGAAGGGTGAGTGCTGAAGGGTTTATTCTTTTGAACTGTGGTGCTGGAGAACACTCTTGAGAATCCCTTGGCCAGCAAGGAGATCAAACCAGTCAATCCTAAAGGAAATCAACCCTGAATATGCATTGAAAAGACTGGTGCTGAAGCTGAAGCTCTAATACGTTGGCCACCTGCTGAGAAGAAAATGACCCATTGACAATGACCCTGATGCTGGGAAAGGTGGAGGGTAGGAGGAG
This sequence comes from Capreolus pygargus, assembly GCA_012922965.1. Taxonomy (NCBI): domain Eukaryota; kingdom Metazoa; phylum Chordata; class Mammalia; order Artiodactyla; family Cervidae; genus Capreolus; species Capreolus pygargus. Next base: position 5,256 of record SNSB01004531.1, on the reverse strand, counting down.
AAGGGAGCAACAGAGGATGAGATGGTTGCTTGGCATTCACTGAGTCAATGGACATGAGTAGGAGTAATCTTTGGGAGATAGTGAAGGACAGGGAAGCCTGGCGTGCTGCACTTCATGGGATGGCAAAATGCCTGATACAACTTAGCATCCGAACAACAATAGAGGTGTATGTATATACACACACTTGTACAATCTATATTAAGTAAGTATACACATGTGGGTTGCCACTTTAACATAAAAGGGTGAAAAGCAAATGTTTACTTGAATTGCTATCTTATCCTGTATTATTCACTTTCCTGCACCATAAGTGTTACCTCATCAGCAGGATAACAGGAAGACTACAACTAAGTGACTATTAGTGGTAACTAATAGAGTAAGTATAATAATGTGTTAACAGATGTATTGAACAGTCTTTTGGACTCTGTGGGAGAAGGCAAGGGTGGGATGATATGGGAGAATGGCATTGAAACATGTAAATTATCATATGTGAAATGAATCGCCAGTCCAGGTTCGAGGCATGAGACAGGGTGCTCAGGGCTGGTGCATTGGGATGACCCGGAGGGACGGGATGGGGAGGGAGTGGTACCACAGACAAACTTGGAGTCACATGCTGGTGATGGAAAAAGCCACAAAACAGAAGGTACCCATGTCCCTGAATCACTCATTGAATGCGAGCAAAGCAAAAGATTCACCTGATCCAGAAGGCCTGCATTGTGGTCTTCAGAGAAGGAAAGGTAAGTTTCTGTTACGATGAAAACCCTCACAGTTTATTCTTTTTCACTATAGCACCTCGAATTAAGTGAGAAAGATCTTTAAGAACAGAGGATCCTGAAAACCTGTCCATGAGAAAGAAATTCTGAAGGCTGAGCATAGAAAACACCAGTCTCTCAGACATCAGGAGATACTTTAAATGATGATACAAAGATCTTTATACCAGAAAAGACATTCTGTTCTGCTTTCCACACCTGTTTCTGGAAAATCATGATTTTCATTTCAGACATTTCTCAATGCCTGAAGAACTATGAGTACAATTGTTCTGGACCAAGAAGCAAAAAATAATGGAATACAGTAGCAAGTGTTAAAAATATAAACATCTTTATTTGTGGAGGTTTCTTGAGGATTCTTATATGAAGCAAAGGCACTTTAATTTCCACTTTGACAGCCTCTCAGGCAAAGTGGCTGTATTCCTGCTCCCTGAGGTAGAGATGGATGCCACGGAAATAGTCCCGGACAGGAAGTCCCAAATGAGAACAGCACGGATGGTCTCCTTCCATCTGCTCCCGTTGTTTCAGGCTATGATCCGGGCTGCAGAGGAGCTTATCTAGCAGAGTGTTGTTCCAAGTAGCACGGCTGTCCTCCATGGTGAAGAGTAGGAAGCTCTGCTGGAGCATCAGATAATGTAGCAGGGGCCTTGAGTCATCTTCAGATTTGGAGTGATCTGTCTTTTCCAAGGAATCTGAAGTCGCCTCCGTCCTAAAGGACGGAGTCCTTCCCTAAAGGGAATACTGGGATCGGATACTTTGTATCTATTTCAAGCGTTTGAAGATATCCTTGCTTTACTGGCAGTGGATCCCAGGCACGTTTCAGCGAAGAGAGCAAGCAGAGATGCAGCAGAGCATCACTCCTTTCACCAGCGAGTGGAGGCGGGCCATAGAGAATGTCAGTGATTCTGAAGACGGCCGGGAGGGGGCGCGCGAGCACCGCGAAACGACGAGCAAACAGCGCTGAGAAGGAACCGCAGACCGCCTGCATCTCCAGGCGACCGCGGGAGCGCGCTCGCTGGGGTTCGATCGCTCCTGCTTTCGAATCGCCGTCTTGGGAGAGTTGGCAGTTGACTCGCGTGGGGCTGCTGGAGAGACAGGACGCAAAGTTTCCAGAGAGCTTTTCATAGGAGCACTGATTCAGAGGTGTGCATATCATTAGTCCTTTTATGGGAAAGGCCTGGTTTCCGCTGTCCTGGGTAGGGGAACAGAATACTGCATTTTCGGGAAGACCGCCTGAGTACTGGGCTTTTTTTCCAAATGTCAACCTGAACCAGGCCATGTTTGAGGAAAAGAACCCCCAGGCGGGACTTCTAACGAGTTGGGGCTGATTTTACAGATTGGGGCTCGTTTCCGGTGCGACCCTGTATTACTACAGGGTTCTTTCATTGGGAAAAGATCACTTCTGCTTTTTTTTTCGGTGTTAGATTTTGTGAAAGGGTCCTTTTTTCTAAGAGTTTAACGATTGTAGGAAATAATTTATTTTTTGTAAGATGTAACTTTGTGTGAATTATTTTAGGCCTTAACCATAAGCAGCCAGATATTGCATATCTTTATCAACCTTAATTTATTGCTTGATTTGGCAATCTCAAACTATACAGAATGCACCAAAGTACAGGTTAAGTGTTATCTCGATGCAGGCAAATGAATGTTACACAGGCCACGTATTAAAGTTCATGATTTCTCTTGTAGAATGCCTTTTGACCATAACTAAGGGCCAATGTATATTTCTTTTGTACATACTTTGAATAGTCTAATTATTAATAATATTATCAACATAATATAATTAACATTGATTATACTTATAATATGGTTGATTGTATTATAATTAATAACATAATGTAAGTAATATCAATTAATCTAATAATATAATCTAATATCTGATTTTAAATATTAAGGTAAGGATGCAACAAGCAGGAAAATTCTTTCCTCTTCACTTTGTGCCTTTAGAACTGTTTGAACATGAAATTTTCCCAATGAAAGAATATCTGTGAGATAGGATTCTTAGGTATTTTCAGAATCTAGTTTCAAAGAATTTAAACAAACTAAATTTTTACGCTTTCTTTTCTGACATTAAAATTTTTTCTACAAGGAATATATTTTTTGGTATCATTAGAAGATAAAAATCACCTAGTTATATTCAAAAGCAGGGCATACAATTGTAGATACAATGCCACTATGTAAAATTATATAGGAAAAAATAAACTTACAGAAATATACTAATATTCCAATAGGAATTATATTTAATTTATGCAACTAAATAGTGATTATTTGTTCTTTCTGTGATTTTCCCATATACAACCAGAGAATGTATTCAACACTGCTGAGAAGAAAAATCATTGGAGCCAAACAGGCAATTTAAATTTTTCTAGTTGCCACTTCAAAAGACTATAAAGAAATAAGTGAATTTAATTTTAACAGTGTATTTTATTGAACACAAAATATCCAAATGTTATCATTTCAACACAATATACCAATATAAAATTAAAAACCCATACCAATATAAAGTTAATAATGAGATAGTTACATTCGTATTTTTCATCGTTCCTTCAAAATACGGTGCATACTTTTGCAGTCATAGTACAGCTAAGATTGGGCTAGGCAAGTGCTCACTTGGCCTCTGTGGTGATGGCTCATGGTGGCCAGCCCAGCTCAAGATAGAGGGAGCAGCTTCCACAGAGCCAGGAGAATTGCCGGGTTTACAGGGACCACGTAGAAGGAGCTTTCTTTCCAAACGTCAACCTGAAGCAGGCCATGTTTGAGGAAGAGAACCCCCAGGCAGGGCTTCTAACTGATTTCACTGATTGGGGGACATTTCCGGTGCGACGCAGCCACCCTCAGAGAAAGGGAGCGGGCAGCGTTGATGGGGATTATTGGCGATGGGAGGATGGACAGCTTTGTGCCCAAAGTGAAACTAAAAGGGGGGCATGGGACGATTGGTTACCCGACGCTGTGGAGGCGTTGCTGACAAATGAAAGAAGGTACCGGCGAAGAGACTATTGGCTGCACCACCATGATGGAGGCGGGGAGCGGCCGGCACTGAGATCACTCTGCAATCCCGCGCGCTAGGAGACTGTTCGCTGTGGAACGATGGGGGCGGGGGGGGGGCACCCAGTGAGCCGCAGCGGCCGCGCTGACTATTGGCTGTGCGGCGAGGGGCGGGGGGCGAGGGGCGAGGGGCAAGGGGCGAGGGGCGGGGGGGCGTTGCGCACCGGGAGCGCGGCGGCTGTGAGACTCTTCGCTGCGGGGACCTGACGGGGCGTGGCTCACACGGTGGAATCCCGCGGTGGCTAGGAGACGATTTGCAGTGAGTGGATGGGAGAGAGTTCCGCACAAATTGGAACATAGTGGAACACAGTGGCCGCGATGAAACTATTGCCTTTCCCACGATCGGAGTGGGGATGGGGAGGTGCCGGGCGTTGGGAAAACGGTGAAATCCGCCGTGGAGAGGAGAGGATTTCCAGTGAGTCAATTGGCGAGAGTTCCGCACAATTTACTTCACCACGATCAGCGGTGGGGGTGGGAAGGTGCCGGGCGTTGCGAAAACGGTGGGATACGCGGTGCCTAGGAGACGAATTCCAGTGAATCGATGGGCCAGAGTTCCACACAAATTGCAACACAGTGGAAGACAGTGTCCGCGATGTGACCACTGGCTTTACCACCATCGGGGGTGGGGGTGGAGAGGTGAGGGGCATTGCGAAAACGGTGAAATCCGCCATGGCTAGAGAGGATTTCCAGTGAGTCAATGGGAGAGAGTTCCACAGAAATTGCAGTATAATGGGACACAGTGACTGCAATGAGACTATTAGCTTTACGATAATCGCGGGTGAGGGTGGGGAAGTGCGGGGCGTTGCGAAATCGGTGAAATCCGCGGTGGTTAGGAGACCATTTCCAGTGAGTGATGGGAGAGTACCGCACAAATTGCGGCATACTGGAACACAGTTGCCGTGATGAGACTTAGGTTTACCACAATCGCGGGTGAGCGTGGAGAGGTGCGGACCTTGCGAAAACGGTGGAATAGGCGGTGGCTAGCAGATGATTTCCCGTGAGTCGATGGGAGAGAGTTCCGCACAAATTGCAACATAGTGGAACACATTGTTCGAGATGTGACTATTGGCTTTACCACCATCGGGGGTGGGGGTGGGGAGGTGAGGGGCATTTCGAAAACGGTGAAATCCGTTATGGCTAGAGAAGATTTCCAGTGAGTCAATGGGAGAGTTCCACAGATATTGCAGTATGATGGAACACAGTGACCGCGATGAGACTATTTGGCTTTCCTATGCCCCGGGGTGGGGTTGAGGAGGTGAGGGGCGTTACGAACACGGTGGAATCCTGCGGGGGCTGAGAGAATATTCGCTGTGCGACTATGGGAGGACGTTGGGTCCAAAGTGGAACAGTGTCCGCGATGAGACCATTGCCTTTACCACGATCCGGGGTGGGTGTCGGGTGGTGCGCGGCATTGCGAAAACGGTGGAATCCGCAAATGGCTAGGAGA
>SNSB01004530.1:25392-40187 GCA_012922965.1 Capreolus pygargus | reverse complement strand
TTCTTGACCTGCATACAGATTTCTCAGGAGGCAGGTCAGGTGGTCTGATATTCCCATGTCTTTAAGAACTTTCCACAGTTTGTTGTGATCCACACAGTCAAAGGCTTTGGCATAGTCAGTAAAGCAGAAGTAGATGTTTTCCTGTAATTCACTTGCTTTTTCAATGATCCAGCAGATGGCAATTTGATCTCTGGTTCCTCTGCCTTTTCTAAATTCAGCTTGAACATCTGGAAGTTTATGGTTCATGGACTGTTGAAGCCTGACTTGGAAAATTTTGAGCTAGCATATGAGATTAGTGCAATTGTCTAGTAGTTTAAACATTATTTGGCATTGCCTTTCTTTGGGCTTGGAATGAAAACTGACCTTTTCCAGTCCTGTGGCCACTGCTGAGTTTTCCAAATTTGCTGGCATATTGAGTGCAGCACTTTCATAGCATCATCTTTTAGGATTTGAAATAGCTCAACTGGAATTCCATCACCTCCATTAGCTTTGTTTGTAGTGATGCTTCCTAAGGCCCATTTCACGTCGCATTCCAAGATGTTGGCTCTAGGTGATTGATCATACGATTGTGGTTATCTGGGTCATGAAGACATTTTTGTATAGTTCTTCTGTGTATTCTTGCTACCTCTTTTTAATATATTCTGCTTTTGTTAGGTCCATACCATTTCTGTCCTTTATTGAGTCCGTCTTTGCATTAAATGTTCCCTTGGTATCTCTAATTTTCTTGGAGAGATCTCTCATCTTTCCCATTCTATTGTTTTCCTCTATTTCTTTGTATTGATCACTAAGGAAGGCTTTCTTATCTCTCCTTGCTATTCTTTGGAACTCTGCATTCAAATGGGTATATCTTTCCTTTTCTCCTTTGCCTTTAGCATCTTTTCTTTTCTCAGCTCTTTGTAAGGTCTCCTCAGACAACCATTTTGCCTTTTCTCATTTATTTTTCTTGGGGATGGTCTTGATCACTGCCTCCTGTACTATGTCATGACCCTCCACCCATAGTTCTTCAGACACTGTCTACCAGATCTAATCCTTTGAATCTATTTGTCACTTCTACTGTGTAATCATAAGGGATGTGATTTAGGTCAAACCTGAATGGTCTAGTGGTTTTCCCTACTTTCAATTTAAGTCTGAATTTGGCAATAAGGAGTTCATGCTATGAGCCACAGTGAATTCCCGGTCTTGTTTTTGTTGACTGTATAGAGCTTCTTCATTTCTGACTGCAAATAATATAATCAATCTGAGTTTGGTATTGACCATCTCATGATATCCACATGTAGAGTCATCTCTTGTGTTGTTGGCAAAACTCAATTAGCCTTTGATCTGCTTTGTTCTGTACTCCAAGGCTAAATTTGCCTGTTACTCCAGGTATCTCTTGACTTCCTACTTTTGCATTCCAGTTCCTATAATGAAAAGGACATCGTTTTGGGGTGTTCTCGAAAGTCTTGTCGGTCTTCATAGAACCATTCAACTTCTGCTTCTTCAGCATTACTGGTCGAGGCATAGACTTGGATTACTGTGATATTGAATAGTTTGTTCTGAAAACGAACAGAGATCATTCTGTTGCTTTTGAGATGGCATCCAATTACTGCATTTCAGACTCTTTTGCTGACTATGATGACTACTCCATTTCTTCCAAGGGATTCTTGCCCATGGTAGTAGATATAATGGTCATTTGAGTTAAATTCACCCATTCTAGTCCATTGTAGTTCACTGATTCCTAAAGTGTTGATATCCTCTCTTGCCATCTCCTGTTTGACCACTTCCAGTTTGCCTTGACTCATGGACCTGACATTCCAGATTCCTACGCAATATTGTTCTTTGCAGCATCTGACTTTACTCTATCACCTGTCACATCCACAACTGGGTGTTGTTTTTGCTTTTTCTCTGTCTCTTCATTCTTTCTGGAGTTATTTCTTTACCCTTCTTCAGTAGCATATAGTGCACCTACCAACCTGGGGAGTTCATATTTCAGTGTCCTATCTTTCTGCCTTTTCATTCTATTCATGGGGTTCTCAAGGCAAGAATACTGAAGTGGTTTGCCATTCCCTTCTCCAGTGGACCACGTTTTGTCAGAACTCTCCACCATGACCCATCTGTCTCGGGTGACCCTACAAGTCATGGCTCAGAGTTTCATTGAGTTAGACAAAGCTGTGGTTCATGTTATCAAATTTTTTAATTTTCTGTGATTGTGGTTTTCATTCTCTCTGCCCTATGATGGAGAAGGATAAGAGGCTTATGGAAGTTTCCTGATGGGAGAGACTGACTGAGGGGAAAACTTGTCTTGTTCTGATGGGCAGGTCCATGCTCAGAAAATCTTTAATCCAATTCTGTTGATTGGTGGGGCTGTGTTCCCTCCCTGTTGTTTGACCTGAGGCCAAACTGTGGTGGGGGTAATGAAGAAAATGGTGTCCTCCATCAAAAGGTTGGACAAAATTCAAGGACAAGTTGAATTTGGTAAATGCTTGCCCTATATCAAGTTTAAATTTTACCAAAGAAAGAAAGAAAGTGAAGTTTCTCAGTTGTGTCTGACTCCTTGTGACCCCATGGACTGTAGCCTACCAGGCTCCTCTGTCCACGGGATTTTCCAGGCAAGAATACTGGAGAGGGTTGCCATTTCCTTCTCCAACTCTCTCTCAATTTGCTTGAATGACTGTCCATCACTGATTAGAGCTTAAGAGAGGAAGTATTATCTCATCAACTCAGAGTTGAAAGAAATTTCAAACCCTTTTTCAAGTGTTTTGCAACAAACCTAAATTTAAAAAAAAGTATCTGGATTCTTATTGATTCAGAGAATCAATCACAAAAATTTATCTCCAAAAGAGTCTGGTATTAAGTTTGTGTAGCACAGAGTACAAAATGTTGCCATTAATTTTTATTGATTGAATTTTATATCAACTCTCTGGGCTCCACTTTATAGATAAGACTTGGGGAGATTAATGATGGAACCACAACCAGGTGACTATTAAATGACAAGATGGAATCTGAAACAGATATTCTCACTGCAGATGCCATCCTTTTTCTGCTAAACCAGATGTTTTAACCTTGACCCTTTGTTTCTTCAAGAATTTTCAGCAGAAACTTGCAATTTTTTTAAAAAAGGTTTCCAATAGATGATCTTGAGCCTAGTTGATGGGCTCTGAGACAGCTATCCTTTATTTCCTGTTTCAGCTGTGGTTTTTGGTTCTAATTGTCCCCCTTCTCTGTTCTTATCTAGTCTTCCTCTTCACCCCTTTCCATTTTCTCCATTGGTTTCATCATCATCATCATCATCACCATCATATTTCATCACCAAACTCAGCTTGCAAATGAGGCAGAGGTTGTGATGACAAAATAGTAATAATTTTATGCTATCTCTCTCTCTATTTGTGCTGAGATATATCTTGTTATTATTGACCAAAGGAGGGAAGAATATAATTCTTTCCTTTATTCTTTCTCTCTCTCAGTAAGACTCTTCTCTTTTCTTTCATTGTTCATTTTACTCTTTACATCTTCCTCATTTTATTTGCTCTTCCCCAAGATCCTAACCACAGAAATTCCAAAGCAGCTGTTTTTTGGGACAGAAAAGCCATCTGTCTCTCTGCTTGGGCACCACCCTTACATACCAGGGATGGACAGGCTGTACTCATCTCTCTGCCTCTGAATCTAGTTCACCACCTTCATAGGCTTCGTTCCACAGGCCACACATCAGCTTGTGGCTTCTGTAATATGTAAGATATATTTGTTAAATTTCAGATCAGGAGCAGAAACCAGTATATTTTGCCCATGTGGGCATTACCAACCTCCCTCTCCCAAATCACTGTCAGCTGTATCAACAAACAGAGCTTTAATTTAAAATCCAAACTCTGAGATCATAGTTTCTTAACTGCAGGAAGTCTTCCCCTAAAGTGAGCCATATCAAGTCTGAGATGCTCATAGTGGCATGTGGGGAATCTCTCTGGGTAGAGAAATGCATTTCCCCCCAGACATGGGATTTCCCTTCTGGTCTATTCTAAGTATCAGAAAGCCTCCATATAAAAGATAATTTTGTTTAGGCAGTGGAAATTCATATCTTCCAGAAAATCACAGATAACGCTAAAAACAGCAGCAACAAGAACCGTAGCAAAAGATGCTTTAGTTTAATTTTGGCCATGTAGTCATTGGTCCCTCTTAGGGAGAGGTTCAGAATCTCTGTGGCTGTAGGAAAGAGCTGGTGAGGCTGTGCTTGGAACCCCCTTCAGCTCTGAGGTACTCATTCTTCCAGCAGCAAGAAGGGTGGCAGCTGAGTCGTTGACTCTCCTATAGGAATTGCCCTTGGCCATCAATGCTACCATGCTCAAGGCCATGAATCTTCCCCAGGGACAGCCTGCACCTATACCTTGTCCTAGAGCTTCAAGGCAGGACGAGCCCCAGAGCTCCCCACAGGACTAGCAGGGTTAGTGCTAGTCCTCTGTGCACGCATTACAGCTAGTCTCTGTCTTGACCCAGTCCTAAAAGTTATCCCTAACGACTCTTGCACACAATTTCAGAGCTTCAGAGCCCTTTCCCTGGGGAACTTGACCTACCATAGATTCTTCTGAAATAGTGAAAATATGTTAGGACTTGCTGGGATAAAAAGCCCCTGGACATTTGCCACAGTTGTTCTCCTGTATTCCAGGGAATAAAATCAGAAGCTTCTCACAAACAATTCTTAGAACTTCCCATATTGTGAAAGACATCAACTCTATCTCCAGTCTGCCCACAGAGCTGAGATGCGAACTGACCCGCCAGGTATAGCAGCAATATGTGTCGTTTCCCTCTTGTTGTTTCCAGTTCCTTTAAATGGGCGACATTTTGATCATCAGATTCTGAGGCGGAGTCAGAAAACCTTCTAAACCTTCTCTTATTACTAACTATAGGTCAGTAATTAATTATTTTATCATATGGTCTAGGAATCATTTTCTCAAACATATGACAAGTGTATACATGTGATATACAAAGTGAAAGTGAAAGTCTCTCATTCATGTCTGACTCTTTGTGACCCCGTGAACTATACGTCCATGGAATTCTCCAAGCCAGAACACTGGAGTGGGTAGCCTTTCCCTTCTCTAGGGGATCTTCCCAACCCAGGGATCGAATCCAGGTCTCCTGCATTGCAGATGGATTCTTTACCATGAGCCACAAGGGAAGCGCAAAGCACAATCATTTAAGAAAATTCTTTACAATAAAAACTGGACATTGATAAAATTTTATCCCCAAATTACTTTTGTTTCTGAGAACTGTAAAAGGATACTACAAAGGTAGTTATCATTTATTGAAAAATTATGCTAAGTACCTTTTATACCATTAAAAATAATACTAAAGAGAACAATTCAGATGATATGAACAAATTTAATACTTCATGAAGTAAACAGTCAGTCTCCTTTCAGAGAACTGAAAAGTGAAATGGAAGGCAGAGTGTTTTTATAGAATAAAGAATAAGAAAACAAGGAAGAGAAAAATAAAACAGTATCTGAATATTGTCTGGGGCTACTTGGTCAACCTTGTTTGGGGTGAAAAGGCCCAGAGTTGGTTTGGTGTTCAGAGACAGGCTGACTGGATATATAGCATCTCTGATTAAGCAGAGCACGTTATAGGGACAGAAATGTTATCTAAGTTTTGATTTGCTGATATGGTACACTGGGCAGGACTGGCTCCATCTTTGGCCTGGAAAGTTATTTTCAACAGTCTGATCATTCACTTGTCAATTCAAACGGTTTGATAAAAAACATCCATCTTAGCATAACTCAGATACCATGGCCTCTGAGGTTTCAGTGCAGTATTGACAGAGACCTATCAGGTTCCTGTTCTTGGAGCTGGTTACATTATTCTGTTCTCTTTTGTTGTTCTAGTTAGAGAGAGACCATCAGCTGGCTGGTTAATATTAGAGAATATAGCATGTAAGGGAGATAATACTAATTATTAGCAACAAAATAATGTCCACAGTTTGGAGAATGCTTCTGAGACCCAAACCAGCTAGAATCATGAAAGTGAAGAAGTGATCCTATGGAGGTAGGGGTGGATGTCTGTGTGTATGTGTGGTTACTTCTTTAAGCCAGTTGACTTGTTTATGTGTTTTGTGTAACTGTCTCCACTTCCCTAGAAATATGTATCCAGAAAGCTTATTGCAGAGAAATTGAGGCTTGGAAATTAGGGAGAAGCTTATGACAGAAAGAACTACGTGATTACCAGCATCATAGGAAATCCAGCAGTTGATTGGAGTTTGGATTACTCTCCTTTGTAATGGCCTGAGATATGTGAAAAATGTTTCCAGGCCAGGGAGAGACAATAAGTGGACAAAATAATCATAAAGACTCTCCTGCTATAAGAGTTAGGAAAAGTATGGTCAAAGAGAAGACAAGGAGTGAAAGGAAATGTTCCTGATCCTCCTGAGCCAATGTCTTGGGACAGTCTGCCTTAATGTTTGCTACTTTTGTTCCCAGTCAGTTTGATATCGAGGTCAGTGTTTGGGGCTTCCCTGGTAGTTCAGATGGTAAAGATCTGCCTGCAGTGCAGAAGACCTGGGTCTGATCCCTGGATTGGGAAGATCCCCTGGGGATGGGAACGGCTACCCACTCCAGTGTTCTGGCCTGAACAATTCCATGGGCAGAGGATCCTGGCTGGCTACACTCCATGGGATCTCAAAGAGTCAAACACAACTGAGCAAATTTCACTTTCAGTGTTCACTTCCCGGGAAGCAGTAGTAGTAAAGAACCCATCTGAAAATGCAGGAGACATAAAAGACATGGGTTTGATCCCTGGGTTCAGACAATCCCCTAGAGAAGGCAATGGCAATCCACTCCCAGTATTTTTGCCTGGAGAATCTCATGGACAGAGGAACTGGCAGGCTATAGTCCATAGGGTCGCACAGAGTCAGACACGACTGAAGTGACTTAGCACAGTGTTTGCATAGACCAGATGTCAGATCAAGCCTTCTTAAGTTGTGAAATACATACCCAAGTTGTGACACCTGGTAATTTGGCAGTGATGTCAGTTGGTCAAGCATTTTGGGTAGAGTCCTTTTCTTAAATCTCACTTTTGCAAAAGCATCAAAATAAAACTAGAACCATCTGTAGATAACAAAAGGCTTAAAAATGCCCATGGTTAATGATCTCATGAGAGCTTGTTACAATGAAATTGACAAGCAAATTGGTTATTTCTGTGAAATAACATTTTAAATAAGTGGGATTATGCCTGATAGCACAATACCAGGACATATCATATTTTTAGGAATTTTATATAATTTCTGGAACATTTATTAATAACATATACCCATACAAATATAACCTTAGAAGTTTAAACTTCACTTCTTAATTGATAATACTTCCAACATGATTTTACATGTCAATTAGCTCAACATGTCTATTTTTATAAGAAGAGAGAATAATTTTTTTGAAATATTCTAGTGGCCATCTGGAAAATCCCAAAGTTAGTTTGAGATCAAAAAGACTTCATTTAGAATTTCATTTTTTGGAACTAGTCAAATGTCAAAGGTTTTATTGTTTGACTAAACAGCAACACAGAAGAAATAATACTTAATTATTTATTTAAAGTGACAATAGAAAATTTTAAAGGTAAATACAGAAGACTGACTATTTGTGAACAAAATAGTACTGAAAAGACTTTTAGTACTGAAAAGACTAGCTTTTCTGAAGTAATCAAAGGCCTGATAAAGACAGTGTGGAGCAGAGTCACTCTTTTTGGTGAGAGACAAAATCTTTGCTTCCCAGGAAGATTACTTAAAAGGTAAAGGTGAATCTTGTTTACAATATTTTATTAAAAGCAGACCAATAATCTAAAGAAAAGTTTGTCCTTTTAACAGAAAGAAAACCAAAATCTATTTTGCACCACTATACTTTTGTTATTAAAATGCATTTTTAAAGAAAGCTTAAATCAAGCCATTCTAGTCTTAGCTAGATTAACCATATATAAAATTTAATGTCCTAAGATTCCTTTTCCACAAACCTCTTGTAACTTTTTAATTCAGATTTTGTCTTATGTTTTTCCCCCTATTGCTCATTCTGAAACAATCAGTTGTTTTAACAAAATTACTCTCTTTTTCCCTTAACAAAAACACATTCCATACCTCATCCATTTTTGTACCAAAACCACACACTTACTTTCCTTGCAAAGAGATTTTTCCCTTATTATTTCTAGTGAGTGAAAGTGTTAGTTGCTCAGTTGTGTCTGACTCTTTGTGACCCCATGGACTGTAGCCCGCCAGTCTCCTCTGTCTGTGGAATTCTCCAGGCAAGAATACTGGAGTGGGTAGCCACTCCCTTCTCCAGGGGATCTTCCTGACCCAGGGATCAAACCCAGGAATCCCACACTGCATGTAGATTCTTTGCGTCTGAGCCACTAGGGAATATATTTTTTTCCTAGTAGTTTTAGTTATACATATTAATTAGAATTTTAAATCATTAATTCCTGGTAAAACTAAAAAGTAAGCAGCTGTGCACTGTTATACTAACATTTTTCGAACTGACAAATTTGTAAATACATTTCACAATTTTTAGAAGTATATACTTCTTCATAGTAAATTTTTCAATGTGAAATAAAACATTTGCCAGTAAACCCAAATATCTTTAGTTCTTTTGCAATAGGAAGTCAAATGTGAATAAACCCATATTTAGTAACTAATGTTTCAATATTTTATGTTATTTGGAAATGATGTAGATATTCAGTGAATGTTGTTTACTGAAAAAAATTTCACAGTGTAAAAGCTGAGAGCTATGTTTTATTTTGTTGACAAAACAGGATTTCCTTGGGAGTAAGCCTCTCAGCTAGCTCTGAGAGACTGCTCTGAAGAGGTAAGGATTGTTGTTGTTCAGTTGCTCTGTCATGTCCAACTCTTTGTGACCCCATGAACTGCGCATACCAGTCTTCCTTATCCTTCATTGTCTCCCAAAATTTGCTCAAACTCATGTCCCTTGAGTCAGTGATGTGGTCCGTCGTCCCCTTCTTCTCCTGCCCTCAATCTTTCCCAGTATCAGGGTCTTTTCCAGTGAGTTGGCTCTTTGCGTCAAGTGGCCAAAGTACTGGAGTTTCAGCTTCAGCATCAGTCCTGCTGATGGCTATTCATGGTTAATTTCCTTTAGGATTGACTGATTTTATCTCCTTCCTGTCCAAAGGACTCTAAGGGAGGAGCCAGGATATATAGGAGTTTTTGTTACAAAGACCAGATAGTTGGAACATCCAAAGATTACTCTTAATTGAAAACCAGATATCTCAAGTTAAGGAATTTACCACTTTTCTATGTATGGGGAAATGCAGGAGTTTGGACTCACTGAAATCATTCTTTTGATGTACACCTCAGCTCTCTATGGCCTGTTTTCTGTGTTTTCTCACCCTGAGTTTCTTTGGGGTGCACCACTGGAGTGGCTGCAAAGTCGGGTGGTTTGATGTCAGGCCTTATAATTCTACCCTGGGTTCCCTCAGGAGCTCACCATTAGGGCATCTCTAATGTGATGGCTTGATGGCTTCAACATCCTTTGTTTACTGATATAGCAGGCAATATATTTCATTCACAATACCCATCATTTAACTTATTTCAGTATACTTTGAGGTTTCAGTAAACTTTGAGGTTTCAGGTTACCAAAAAGTTTTTGAAAACTATTTTTAAGTAGACATACCATGAAGCAAAGTTATCATTGAAAAGTTCATTTATAAGTTTTTATCTGCAATACATCTATTTAATATACTTATTCTGTTGTGGAATCCAGAGTCATGAAACACCTCAGAGGACACTCAAGACAGTAGAATACAGTTTATTATGCCAGCAGGTCCAAGGGGAATCAGTTCCCAACAAGGACCCTGATGTTTCTGAGAGGCCCAGTTTTATACCCCCCACTACACTACTGGTTACATGTTAGCAGTCTCTTTGTTGTATATGATAGAGTTTTACAACAAGTAGGTGCTAGGAGAACAAACAATTAAAGTTAAGGGGCGGGGGAATGATGATTATACATCAAGGAGGGATGTCTCCATGGTTAATCTAACAGGGGCAGCCTGACCTCAACTACAATCTCTGTCATCTGTGGGGAGGGAAGTCTCCAGGAGACCTGGTTTTCACTAGCAATGGTTTCCCCACTCTTGGTCAGGGCTCAGGCCCAGTTCACATCCAGTCTTTAAGATGGATAACAGGCTTCAAGATGGAGTCTCTACTGCTTTCCTCACACTGGTCCCAGCATTCCTGCTTCTTGATACTCGTCTTTAACGGTGGACATCAGTCATGGGTAAGTATTGCACAGGGGACTATGTAACTGCAGCAAGGTTGTCAGTCTGGAGGTTACACATCGAGTTACACACTGGAGAATACAAGGCCCCCAGATTAACAATATAATGATTAACAAAATAATTACAAAAAGTTTTTCCACCAATCACCTTTGATCCAAGAAAATACTGACATCTGAAAAGGAGGATTATCATTAGACATAGCTTCTACCTGGTTTATCGTGTCGTCTAGATTGGCTGATATATTGCCAGATAAATCAAGGATATGTACACAACAGTCAGTTTTACTTATAGCAGAGGTCCCTCCTTGGGTGGCTGTAAGCATGTAACCACCTGATTTTGAATCACTGCCTTTCTCATTTGTATTTGTTCTTCATTTAAAGCTTGGGTTGCCTTTGTGTTGTCCAGGCTTGTTTCATGAAGTTAGTTAGAGCTTTTATTTTAATCATCACAGACCTTGCTCACCCAACATGTACATAAGGCAAACTTACTAGGGCTTGTTGTAAAGATGGCTTAATACTTCCATGAGCAAAGGCAAATCCTAATTGCAGCAGCTGACCCAACCTACTGGAAGCCAAGGCCATAAATTTGACCCACACAGCCATTGGGTGCCATTAGGGGCCTCCCATTGGCCCAGGGTTGTACTTCCTGTCTGAGCCAGGCCAGCAAGCTGGTAAATCTGGGCAATAAGTGACCTCTAGTATTTGTTCACATTGCTCACAGGACAAATATGCCACATATTTTAGTTGTTTTGGATCCAAGGAATGGTCACCAAATCCAACTTCTTGTTCCCTTTGTTCCCAACAGATAGGGGCAGGGACAATAGGTTGGCCTTTTTCTGAGGTCATCCAAAAATATTCATCCCATATCTGGTAAAATTGTTCAAATTACCTGATGGATTGCCCTTCTGGCTGGCCACTGAGTTCTCATTCTTTTTTTTTTTTTAAAGTAAAAAAGTATAGGAGCTAAAGTCCCTTCTGCATAGGGGAGACACTCACGAAGGAAGTCCATTTATCACTGACAAAGGCATGGCCCCACAAACCTAACAGAAGTATTATAGAAGTTTGTATATGAGTGGGCCCAGGACAGGAACACATTATCCTGATTTGCAGTCTTGGTAGGGTCATCCTGTGATCAGGAACAGCAGAATTATTTGCAGCAGCTACATCCTGAATCTGTGGCCACTGATGGAAGACAAGTTGGGTCTTCAATAGTTTCTTTGGGTCAGGATGGACAGTCCAAGGTCCCTTTTCCTCTGCTGCTATCTTGAGCTGGGTGTGGTGAATCTAGGGAGTAATACCTGCAACTTTAACTGCAGTGGGAGTGGTTAGAACAGTAGTGTATGGCCCTTTCCAGATGGGGGATAATGTCTGCTGTTTTCAGTCCTTTATGCATACTAAATCTCCTGGTGATTATGGGTGTACAGTAGCACCTAAAGAAAAGGGAATTCTTTCTTTTTGAACATAAAGAGTGATGTCATGGATCACCTTCCCCAACTGTTCCAGTTGCCACAATACCTCCATCCCTCCTCTTTGTAATAAATTTCCCTTTACTTCCCAAATAAGTGGGGGAGGACTCCCAAACACTATCTCATAGGGGGAATACCTGTGTGTGGGGTCATTCTGATCCTCATTAATACTAATGGAAGCACGTCCATCCAGGGGAGTGCCAGTTTCTTGCACCCATTTTGCCAGAGTCACCTTGATGATCCAATTCATTCTCTCAGTCATTCTTGAGCTTTGTGGCCTATACACTGTATGCAATTTCCATTTAATATTTACTGCTTTGCAGACCAGTTGGAGTAATTCAGCCACAAATGCGGGCCCATTTTCTGATTCTATGCTCGGAGGGAACCCAAACCTAGGGATAATGTCTCTCAGCAAGAATTGGGCCACTTCCTTAGCTTTTTCAGTCTTGGTGGGGTAAGCTTCTATCTATCCCGTAAAAGTACATACCATTACCAGCAAATATTTGTATCCTCGGCATGGGTTTACCTCAATGAAATACACTTCTAGATGTTTAAATGGAGTGGTCCCCTTTAACTGTATCTCAGAAGGCGGTCTCCTTGGGAGACAGGTTATTCTTGGCACAGGTTAGACATCAGCGGCTTACATCTGCACACAGGGCTATTAGACAGGGTATGACAAAACAGCAAACTAAAATCTTGCTCAGTTCATGCCCAGGTGGCTGTTTTCCTTATCATAGACTGGGACCATTTGGGCGGTTAGTAGGCTAGACACCACAGGCGTCACCATAGGTTTTGTTGCTCTATTGTCCTGGGTGGCTGCTTGCTTTGCCACTTGGTTGGCGAGACAATTTCCTTTCGCCTGAGGTGTGTCCGACCACTGGTGGCCCCTGCAGTGCATTACTGCCACTGCAGCGGGTTCCCACACTGCTTCCAACAGCAGCAGAATTTCCTCTTTATTTTCTATCTCTTTGTCAGTTTCAGTAAAAAGCCCCCTTTCCTTATCTATGGAGAACAGCTGGTAGTAAAGAGCATGGGGGCCAGGATGAATGTGCCGGTCTGACCACATCTGCAGTGCTGCCTGGACTTCCTTAAGAGGCATCTGCAAAACCACTTTCTCTTGAGGTTTCTTTGTAGACCTCAGCCGCCTCTGAACAATGGCTCTCACTTTTTTCCTTCTTCTGAACCCGGGAGGGGGTGTATAAAGCTGGTTCAGTTGTTCCCATCACACCCGGTGGCACAATAGGAGGGAGAGGAGCCTCCTTCACTGGGGGAGGTGAGGGAGGAAAATCTCCGCCTTTTTCTGTTTCCACCTCCTGCTCTGGGACTCCCAATCATGTGCCCCAGTATGGGGGAGGAAGTGGGAGCTCCTCTTCCTCTGGATCATGATATATATTTTTCCAGCTTTTCTTGCGTGGGTTCTGCCTACACCAGCAAAATCTTGCTTTCTCCTTTTTTAAGGTAACACACCCTGGCCCAAGGGGGTGGGTTTTGCACAATTAGTAGCCGTGAGTCAATGTGCAGAAACTGATCTAGGCGGCCTGGCTGCCTGGTTACCACAGAGTACACAGCCTGAACTTTGTCCAATTTTAGGGTTCCCTCTGAGAGCCATCCTACCCTAAAGCTTGGCCAGTCTATTTCACAAAAGGTTTTAAGCCTGTTTCGGGTTAACTTTATGCCATAGTCTCCTACAAAGCCCTTTCTGAAGTTTTTAGTCATGCATCCAAGAATGGTAGGCTTGGATTCTCTGCTACCCACCCTGCTTTCACTTTCCTTTTATAAACCTCCTATGCTCCTTTTGCTCTCTTGGTAGCCAACCAGAGCCAATAAATTAAGGCTTCCACCTACTCTTCTCTGCACAAGTCTGATCCTTGTGAAATCCAAGACTGTCTTATCACTGGTTGGTGCAGGCAAACCTGTGTCCAAAACCACAGTTCCCAATCCAACCCCAAGCAACGCTCAGGAGGTCCCTGAATCCCTAGGCAAAGGGGACAGTCCTTGGAAAACAAAAGATATGTTGACAAACAGTCAGTATAGGCCTAGTTAACAGAGTACCACTTATTTCAATAAACAATTTCCCACTGAGCCTGTGAGGACAAAGCTGCCATAGATTTATCTAGCCCTGAAGGGTTGGTTGACCAGGCCCCCTTTTCCACTACTATAGTGGGACCTACCTGCACACTTCCCTTCTGTTGTCCACAGTCTTGTGAAGTCCGCCTGGAAGGATAAGTCACTAAAACAAGAGCCGATCTGCAGTGGGAGGCACCTTCCCCTCCCAGAGGCTCTCATCCCAGCAAGTGGCAGGCGGAGGCTCAATGGACCTGTCTTTCCGACCCTGGCCAATGCACCAGAAACGGTGTGGAATTCGGAGTCATAAAACAGATGTCGGAGGACACTCGAGACAGTGGAATACAGTTTATTATGCCAGTGGGTTCAAGGGGAATCAGTTCCCAACAAGGACCCTGATGTTTCTGAGAGGCCCAGTTTTATACCCCCTACTACATGACTGACTACGTGTTAGCAACCTCTTTGTTGTATATGAGTGAGTTTCAACAACAAGTAGGTGCTAGGAGAACAAACAATTAAGGTTAAAGGTGGGGACAGTAATTATACATCAAGGGGGGATGTTTCCATGGTTAATCTAAGAGGGGCAGCCTGACCTCAACTACAATCTCTGTCGTCTGTGGGGAGGGAAGTCTCCAGGAGACCTGGTTTTCACTAGCAATGGTTTCCTCACTCTTGGTCAGGGCTCAGGCCCAGTTCACATGCAGTCTTTAAGATGGATGACAGGCTTCAAGATGGAGTCTCTCTTGCTTTTCTCACATTGGCCCCAACAGTTCTTAACAATTGTGCTTATATTACTCTTAAAAGTGTCATGAAACATTAAACATCTAACCATCATCTTAAGCTATCTTTTTTCCTGGCAGATCTGTGACAGAGATAACATCAGCTCTTTTAGTAAACCAAGGTAGAATGAAAGTTGCATGTCTGCATTATTTTTAACATTGATAACTCTAAAGAATGCCTGTTTTAGATCTGAAAGAGACACATGCACCCCAATGTTCATCGCAGCACTGTTTGTCATAGCCAGGACATGGAAGCT
>SNSB01004530.1:0-10392 GCA_012922965.1 Capreolus pygargus | reverse complement strand
CAGACCACCTGACCTGCCTCCTGAGAAATCTGTATGCAGGTCAAGAATCAACAGTTAGAACTGGACATGGAACAGTAGACTGGTTCCAAATTGGGAAAGGAGTATGTCAAGGCTGTATATTGTCACCCTGCTTATTTAACTTATATGTAGAGTACATCATGTGAAATGCTGGGCTGGATGAAGCACAAGCTGGAATCAAGATTGCTGGGAGAAATATCAATGACCTCATATATGCAGATGACACCACCCTTATGGCAGAAAGTAAAGAAGAACTAAAGAGCCTTTTGATGAAAGTGAAAGAGGAGAGTGAAAAAGTTGGGTTAAAACTCAACATTCAGAAAACTAAAATCGTGGAATCTGATCCCACCACTTCATGGTAAATGGATGGGGAAACTGGAAACAGTGACAGACTATCTTTTGGGCTCCATAATCACTGCAGATGGTGACTGCAGCCATGAAATAAAAAGATGCTTACTCCTTGGAAGAAAAGTTATGATCAACCTAGAAAGAATATTAAAAAGCAGAGACATTGCTTGGCCAACAAAGGTCTGTTTAGTCAAAGTTATGGTTTTTCCAGTAATCATGTATGGATGTGAGAGTTGGACTATAAAGCTGAGTGCCGAAGAATTGATGCTTTTGGAACTGTGGTATTGGAGAAGACTCTTGAGAATCCCTTGGGCAGCAAGGAGATCCAACCAATCCATTGTAAAGGAAATCAGTCCTGAATATTCATTGGAAGGACTGATGCTGAAGCTGAAACTCCAATACTTTGGCCACCTGATGTGAAGAACTGACTCATTAGGAAAGACCCTAATGCTGGGAAAAACTGAAGGCAGGAAGAGAAGGGGAGACAGAGGGTGAGATGGTTGGATGGCATCACCAACTAGATGGACATGAGCTTGAGTAAGCTTGGGAGTTGGTGATGGACAGGGAAGCATGCCGTTCTGTAGTTCATGGGGTTGCAAAGAGTCGGACACAACTGAGTGACTGAACTAAGTTTTCCTTATGGCTTATGTCAATAAAATTAAACCTCCTTTGGAAATATCCATCAAAAAGTATGTGTTCATTTTTCAAGTATAACTGTTGTAATGTTTCCAATAATGGCTCTATAGCAATGCAAGATCATTAGCTTAGACTACTTTTGAATTGACCAGGGAAGTTTCATTAGGAACAGCTTTCTTATTGTGACAGATACATTTGGATTTTTTCAGCTCTTTCAGAAGTGGTCACCAGTAGAAACCATGTCTTCAGTTAACCTATTCCTTACTACATGAGAGAACTAGGATTTTCCTTTAGCCACTGATTTCTGGAGAAATTTGGAGATGAACACATTTTCATTTGCCTTTCAGCTGAACTCTTGCTCCTCAGATTTTGACCATCACCTGGGGAAGGTAAGTAGTCACTTCTTTGCACTCACATATGTGGGCACCCATTGTCCATATTCTCCCATCTTGCTTCTTTACTTCTGCATTCAACATTTCTCCCTGACCCAGAATGTATCAGTACTCATATGTTGACACAATTAAGTAACTAACACAAAACACTTCTCAACTCTTCTTCTTTCCCCTGAGTCATTTGCTATTTTTGGAAGACCTTCAAGAAAGATGCTGTGCCTCCACAAAGATAACAGCCAGATAATGGATATACCAAAAAAAAAAAAGAAGAAGAAGAAGAAGGCAAAATTTTTCACACACAGATCCTTGTAAAACAAGAATGACATCTGGATGCCATAAGGTAGATTTTTCATTTGCTGGTAAAATGTCTCTTGGTTCTTCTATTATAGAACCATAAAGCAAGGGATGCTGTTACAACTCACCTGTTCTCCAGAGCAACTCTGTCTAGTCTAGGTCTATGCTTAACCTGCTTTTAGTAAAATGTTAACCAGTATAGAAGGTTTGGTATCCCCAGTGCAAAAAAATTCACACCAGCAATGTCATGGTCACTATTAACCACCAAAAGGTGCTTCTTTCCATATGGAATAGATTCTACGAAATTTTGTTTTTCATTTCAAGCTCTGTGAATTATATTCAGAATAAAAGAAAAAGAATCTTCTAAGATTCCAAGTGGTCTGAAAAACCCATTTATATGACAGCATAAAGACTGATTGAAGCGTTTTTTCCCATCCCAGGGCTCTGCTCACTTTCAGTCAATGCCTATATCTTATGATGTCCTGGGACTCCAAGGTGTCATCCTCAGATAGCGATCTGAACCTGATTTTGCACTTAAGAAGCTACTTTGCTGCACATCAGCATATTTTGCTCTTAGGTCAGGTCTGATGAGGACACTCCCTGTGTTGTTCCCCCTGCAGTCAATGCCTTTGGAAACTGCACATTCTAAAGCAGGAAGCTTTTTCATGCTTCTGGGCTGGTGTTTATGTGACTCCCTCAGTTTAAAATGTTCCCACTTCCTCCAGTTCTCAAAGTATTGAAATACTTTAAGTCTGACTCAAATGCCATCTCCTTTCTAGAATTCTCCCTCATTCCCCACAATATGAATGAATTGTTCCTACTTCTGCACTCTCTGCAGCATATTATTTGTCCCTCTATTTTGTACGTATCCATCCTCCCTTTTCTTATACTTAGTTAATTTCACATCTGTTTCCTTTTTCCAGCAGAAATGCATAAATACTTCTGGGTATCCCAGATAAAATAGGACAGATGGAAATAAGACTTGGTTGGAACCCAATCCATATTGTCCTTTGTTCAAGAAGAGATTTTCTTTTAAACCAATAGTCTAGGTGTTCTTTTGTTTTGTTGATTTCACACCTAGAATTTTCCAAAGAAACACATTTTTCATGTCTCCTGACCTTACTTTGCCTCATGCTGTAATGGAGACATTGCAGAAATAAAAAATACAAAGTCCTGTTTTTGA
Organism: Capreolus pygargus; assembly: GCA_012922965.1. NCBI lineage: Eukaryota > Metazoa > Chordata > Mammalia > Artiodactyla > Cervidae > Capreolus > Capreolus pygargus. Next base: position 7,521 of record SNSB01004530.1, on the reverse strand, counting down.
GAGTTGCTCATAAGTCGGGAAATCAAGCAAAAATTCCTCTATCCATCTCAGAAAGTCAAAAGCAGGACTCTAACCCAGAAGAACAGCAATTCAGGGGTGCTTATTTTATTCTCATCCACTGACTCCATATCAGAGAAAAGTGTCCTTCCTACAGCCTGTATTCCTCATGATCAACTCCTCCTACAAGTATTGAACACTCTTGACCCCAAATCAACTCTTTACAAAAGCAGATTCCAGTCCAAAGAGAAAAAAACAGCACCTTGAGGCTAAACACACTATAGACATTATTTGTGTTTTATGCCATATCATGAACATCAAAAATGCAAGGTTATACAAAACCTAGAGTGGATAAAGGAACAGAGTCCAACCCGCCACCGTATCCTCCTCACTCATTCCTGTAGGGTTTTACTTTTTCCTAGAACCTTTCTCAAGTAAACAGCTAATATGTTCATATTCCTCAAAGTGAAAGTTGAGACAAAATTTTTCATGGACTTTGTTCATGAGAGATATTATTCTTACCTGTGTTGTTGCTGACCCTGTAATTACCCCAAGAGCAAATGGTGAGTCTAGAATATAGTATCAGAGCAGAACACCAAATCTGAGGTGCACAAATAGATGCATCTTCCCTACTGACAAAACACATTATTTTTCTTATAATTGTTTTAGCAACAAAAGCAATCTTTGCACAGTTCTCCGAAACCGGGAAATTCACCTCCTACTCTATGATAGTTTATCTCTCCATCAACTAACTGCTGCTCCTGCTAAGTCACTCCAGTCGTGTCCAGCAGCCCACCAGGCTCCCCCATCCCTGGGATTCTCCAGGCAAGAACACTGGAGTGGGTTGCCATTTCCTTCTCCAATGCATGAAAGTGAAAAGTGAAAGTGAAGTGGCTCAGTCGTGTTGACTCCTGGCAACCCCATGGACTGCAGCCTACCAGGCTCCTCCATCCAAGGGATTTTCCAGGCAAGAGTACTGGAGTGGGGCGCCACCGTCTTCTCCCCCATCAACTAAAGAAGGGGCCAAAAAAATCACCTGCTCTCCTGTCACTGATCATGCTACTCTTCCTTCCTTGACTAATCAAATTCAAGTTCCTTACTTAAAAGAAAAGCAGTGTGAGCTTAGCCTGTTTGCTTTGCCTTTACTAACTGGCCAGACCACAAGGTAATGCTAATGTTTAGGCAGCCTCTAGGTCAAATTGTGAGGTACATATGGAACATTTGACGTCTACATCCCGTGGAGAATTAGAAATATCTGCTATGACCTCAGGAAATGTCTGTAAAGGATGAACACTTCCCACATAAAGAGCAAGGCTGAATAAGAGCAAATACTGGAAAGGTATCAAATCATCCAGGTTAATTTAACACATTAAATGCAATTGCAATTTCAGTCAAAATACCAATGGAACATTTATTTTTTTTTTTTTTATGTTTCATTTGACAAAATTATTCTAAAATTTTCTTGGAAGAATGATCTTTTAAAATATCCAAGAAAAGAGTTTTAAATAACAAGATGAAAAATAATAAATAAAATAATAAAGATGAAAACAATAAGAAGGGGGAATTCATTCAAGTTATGAAACCATATTATGACACAATAATAATTTAAACAGTGGTGGAAAGCTTGCAATAAATAGATAAAGTGAACAGAATTTAAAGTTTAGAAACAAAGGCAAGTTCATATAAAATATGGATCATGGCAAATCACTAGAGAAATAATGGATTATTTAGATACTTAGCTAGATGTAAACAAGAATGTTTTCTTTCCTCATAACACATCAAATTAAATCCCAGACAAACTCAAGAACTAAACAACAGCACTGTTTTAAAAATCTGATAGAAAATATCAATATTTTTTAGATCTTGGGACACAGAAGTTCTCAAACATTTAAATATAGAATCAATAAAATATATTAATAAGTGATAGATCTGACAGAAAAAGCAGACCACTGAATGTCAACAATGCCATCCACAAAAATTAAAAGCAAATGGAAAATTCACATACACAAAGATTTCTTTTATAAAGATTGTAAAAGAAAATTCATGGCAGAAAAAAAAATTTTTTTTTTTTAGCTATAAAGCACTTCAAAATCAGCAACAGAAATAACAAAAGTAAAGACCTAAAAGTATGTTCAAAATAATTAACAGACACTTCAGAAAAGAAATAAAAAGACTAGATAGCAAGATGAATTCTTATCCTTTCTAGGAATAGATATAAATTTAGATAATAAAACACTTTATTTTCTCTAACCAAACTGGCAATGATTGAAACAAAATAGGCTCACTGAGGTGCAAGAAAATGGGGGCTTCAATCTACTACTGGTGAAAAGTACAAATGTTTCCTACTTTCTAGGAAGATGGAACGACAAGCTGTATCCAGAGCCCAGATACAAGCATACTCTTTTACTCATAAAGTCCTCTAAGAAAGTTAGTCATAAATTTTTCAAGATTTATATAGTGAATATTAATCACATTATTTATACTTCAAAAGTAAAAACCAATAATAAGAATTAAGTAAATATTATAAGGCCACTTAAAAGGATGCCATAGAATAAAGGTATGGGAAAAATGTTCATAATATATGGCTAAGTGTAAAAAAGCATATTTTAAAATAGTGGATTTGATTTTGTAAAATCGTACACACACACAACCATGTGCTTTCATATATGCACAAAAACACAAAAATTAACTAGAGGGCTATGCTATCATTGAATGGCGGGGTTACAAGTAATTTATATCCTCTCCTCTTAGGCTTTTCTGCGTTCATATACACCAAAGAATTTCATGTAGATTTAAGATAATTTTTAATTGACAAAAATGATATTAAAATCATAAAGATAAAGAGTAAGGTAGTTAGAATAAAGTATTTTACCTATGTCTCTCAAAACACTTCTCTTTAAAAAATATTCTTACAGTTCTTTAACCACATCCTCCTTAAATTCAAGCACAAAGACACAGTTGGTTGGAAATAGTTGCTGGCAATCTTCAATTTTAATTTAGTTCCTGGAAATCTGCACTTTAACAGCTGGGAAAATGGACAACTGTATATTAGTGGATTCACTTTGTCTTATGAACCTAGGTCTAACTTGCTCATATTTAGCTATTGGAAAGTTCCTGGTATGAGCAGAGGGAGGTTTAGAATTTAACGATGTCAACAGTATTAAAAAAAAAAAAAAAACCTCTAGTTTATCTGCCCCCAAGGAGAGAGGGAAAAAGAAAAAAAAAAAAAAAACACCTTGGCAACTCCAGGGCATTTTCTATAACTAGACACATATAACTCTCCTGGAATGAAATGGATGTTTAATCCATTTTCCTTCCCTGTGCTTTCAGTCTACTGTTGCATCCAAGTCTTAAAGCATTTCTACAGCTAGTTGTCAGCAATAGCACCAGACTTAGACTGGCCTGGAATGGCCTGCAGGCTGGTGAAGCAGAGACTCTCAACTCCCAAACATCCTCCACTTAGGAAAAGATCATGAAATATCCCCAGAGACTCTTGGGTTCTTTGAGAACCACATGTTCTAGAACAAGCTACTCAATGTCCCTGTTTCTCAGTTCTTCCTGCAAAAGATAGGGACAGTAATGCCAATGCTAGAGAGAGCCAACAAGGAATAATCTTTATAAGAAGGAGACAAAATGCTTTAGGTGGGAAAAAGCTGTACAAATGTCCTGCCGTTTCAATAATGCTACACTGAAAAAGCCATTGGTTTTAGCATAATGAGATTGGAGAGTCTTCACTGGGCATCCTCAAAGGTTCGCAACTTCAGGAATGACCTTTCTGTTAGATGTTTGCAGCCACTGGATTGTGCTGACAAAGGGGGAAGGAAAAGAAGACTTCTCAAAACCAATACCTAACAAGAACTGAAAAAAAGAACAATCCACGCTTCTATGTCCTCTAATACCTACTCTTTTAACCATGATGGCAGAAAAAATACAAATCAACTATCTTATTCAAACATGCACCACCAGCATCATGTAGATTTCCTTCAGTCATCTTCCTGGTAATTCCTTTTCCTCTCACACCTGTCCTCTTGTCCTAGGTAATACCCCTTTCCTGTCCAAGCTCACTCACCCTTAACTTCCTTCACTTCTTGACATTTCTGCGGAGTAAACCACAAGCACAATTAAAATGAAAAGCTTGTAAACTAAGATAATCATGTCTACTGAAGAAAAGAAGTGAGGAGGGATGCTCCTCAACAGTTTTTCTGTGTTGAGACTGAGTCAGTGGGTGAACTGGGCTAGGAGACTTGAAGATATATTCGTTAAATATATGCCCTTATCACTTTAGGAGAGTTTTAGCAGTATGTCTCATCAAAGAATCTAAAATACTACATCTCTGGTCTTATAATGACTTGCTATTTTATTTACGTGAACTTAAGGGAAATGTTATAGGAGCATGCTCACAGTTGTTCCCAACAACTGTCCACCAACAGCACAACCATTCTTATCACACATGTATTCATTCACTAACATTTTTCCAAATAGATGAAAGAAAAACAAAAAATTCATCCACTTGCTTTTTTCAAATAACATTAAACCCACAATGATATTTACATTTGATGTGGGAGAGGTATAAAGAAGAGGACTCTAAATATGGGCTTTGGTGTTTGGTTTTGTGTTTATTCCATCATTTGCTAGCTGTATTAATTTCCAAGAGTTGCTGTAACAGATAACCACAAATGGGTGGTTTAAAATAACAAATTATTTTCTCACAACTCTAGAATCCAGAAGTCTAAGATCAAGGTGTTGCCAGAGGTGCTTTCTTCAGGAGATTCTGAGGGCTAATCCATTTCATGCCACTCTCTTAGCTTCTGCTGATGGCCAATAATCTTGAATGTTTCTTGTCTTATAGATGCAGCACTCCAATCTCTGCTGTCATCTTCATATGGCCTCCTCTGTGTGAGGCACAAATATCTTTCTCCTTTCTTTTATAAGGAAGATAGTTGTTGGATTCAGTGCCCACCCTAAATCAAGGGGGCTTCGCAAGTAGCTCAGATGGTAAAGAATCTGCCTGCAATGCAGAAGACCTAGGTTCAATCCCTGGGTCAGGAAGATTCCCTGAAGAAGGGCATGGCAACCCACTCCAATATTCTTGCCAGGAGAATCCCATGGACAGAGGAGCTTGGCAGGCTACAGTCTATGGGATCTCAAAGAGCCAGACACAACTAAAGAGACTTAGCACATACACTAAATCTAGGATGATAGTCAGGTCAAGATCCTTGACTTAATTACATCTACAAAGACCCTATTTCTTTTTTTTTTTAAGAAGTTGAATATTTTATTATTAAATTGTTTATTCTCCTGCAAGGCTGTTGCTTCACTGTATAAAAATAGCACCAGCAAACACAGTAGATTGCAAAGTTAAGACAGTAATATTCTTGACACTATACAACTAACACACTTTTCTCCACTGGCAGTTACTTCTAGTGGGAAGATCATTTTGACCCAAATCCAAGGATAGCTGTGAGCAAGTTACAATGTCATATAAGGTATAAGATAACCATGTTATCCTTGAATTACATAATTTTTGTAATTAGTTTTATCCGAGATAATTTCAGGAATTCTGAATATTATAACTGGAGCCTAGCCTAAAAATCACAGGATGCTGTGGAAAAGATACACAGTGTTAATTTATCTGAAGGCATTAGAAAGGGGTATTTTCTTTAGGAAACATTGTTACAAGTAGTTTCTTTTGCTAAAAGTTGCTTTTTTAAATATCTATCCACCACTAATTTAAGACAACTATGCTAGATTAAGTTGTTTCAAAGTAGTTTATTTAGGGGTTCCATTTTCATTCCTCAATAGATTTTATGTGTTTTTCATATGCTTCTTCACTCATTAGTTCATCTAGTTCTGAAGGGTTCATCTAGTACTGAATGTCATCTTGATCAGCCAATCATCTTCATAACGAGACTTGTTGACAAGTCCCGGATTTTCTGCTAGAGCTTTATTAATTTCAGTTACTTCTCCTGATAGAGGGGAATAGAGTTCCCTAGCAGCTTTCACACTTTCCAAACCACTGAACACCTCTTGTTTGTTCAACTTTGTCCCAACTTCAGGCAGACTACAGTAAACAACATCTCCCAAAGCTTCCTGTGCAAAATTGCTGATCCCCACTGTTCCAACACCGTTTCTGTTGTTAGCCATTCATGTTTTTCTGCGAATTTCCGCACCGACAGCAGAGCAGGGCCGGTGCGCAGTGCCCGGACGGCACCCGCCCGCGGTCCCCAGGGCGGCGGCGAGCAGGGCGCGCAGGCTGCCGACCGCGGCTGCACGCTCCGCACCGCTTGCAGGGCCATGTTCGCACCAAAGACCCTATTTCTAAATAAAGTCACATTCACAAGTACTGGGCATTAGGACTTGGACATATCTTTTTGAAACTACCATCTCTCCCACTTCACCAGCTGTGTGACCTGCTCTGTCACATTTAAGCTTCAATTTCCTTATCTACAGGGTAGGGATACTAATTACAATATTGTAGAATCATCTGGAAGTTGCTCAGTCATGTCCAACTCTTTGCAACCCCATGGACTGGAGCCCACCAGGCTTCTGTCCGTGGGGTTTTCCAGGCAAGGATACTGGAGAGGGTTGCCATTCATTTCTCCAAGGGATCAAACCTGGGTCTCCTGTACCGCAAGCAGATTCTTTACCATCTGAGCCACCAGGGAAGCCCAATCGTAATCAAGCTTAAGTAAGATAATAGTTACAAAGTGCTCAGTATATTGCTTGATTTCTAATAAACATTCAATGACTGTCAGCTGCTGGTATTACTAGTATTATCATTATCTCACTATAAAGCTTTTTGCATGATTCAGAGGTAACAGCACAATTATTTTCCCAATAGTCTTATCTCCAGGAAAGGATGGATGCACGTTGACTATAGAACTGGCTTTAACTTTTGCAACTCACCAAGTCCTTAATATTATTAAGTACATGGTTGCTGAGACCCTGAGATTATAGGGTACAGACTACAGCTGATTCCTGCTGTGCTGATATAGATGTAAAGATTGGCTTTCTTCTCTGGAAAACAGTATGAGGTTCCTCAAAAGGAGTTGCCATATGATCCTTCAATCGCATTCCTGAGCACATATCTGGGACAAAACTGTAATTCAAAAAAATACATGCTCTCTATGTTTATAGCAGCACTATTCACAACAGCCAAAACTGGAAACAATCTAAATGCCCACTGACAGATGAATAGATAAAGAAGATATTACATATATACAATGGAACACCATAAAAAAGAATGAAATAATGCTATCTGTAAAAACCTGGTTGGACTTAGAGATGACCTCACTAAGTGAAATAAGTCAGAAAGAGAAAGATAAATACCATGTGATAACACTTCTATGTGAAATCTAAAATATGACACAAATGAACCTATTTGGAACAGAAACAGACTCACAAAAACAGAGAACTTATGGTTGCCAAGGGGGATGATGTACAGGAGAGCGATGAATTGGAATTTGGGGATTAGCAGATGCAAACTATTATATATAGAATGGAAAAGCAACAAGGTCCTACTGT
>SNSB01004529.1:0-23657 GCA_012922965.1 Capreolus pygargus | reverse complement strand
CTATATGTTCTTCCTGAAGCAGTCCTTTTACTTTATAAAATGAGATGGTTTGATAGCATCACCAACTCTATGGACATGAGTTTGAACAAACTCTGAGAGATAGTGAAGTACAGAGAAGTCTGTGTAGTGCAGTACATGGGGTTGCAAAGAGTCAGACACAACTTAGTGACTGAATAACAGCAATCCTTTACAAATCTAGTTAATACATTTACATGGTATATAACTTGAAATATATGAAAGAGAATGCAGAGAAAACTCTTTCTCTCATGTTTCCCAGCCAGCCAGTTCCAAATGGGTGTTTTACTCTTAACTTTGTGAAATGAGGAAGGAAAAATCTTATATATACCAGGTAATGAGTTAAGTATGTTGCTGAGGTCATTTAAAATAATTTCCCAAATCCTTAATTCTATAAATGTTTTCTGAGCACCTATTATATGTCAATTATGCAGCCTTGAGAATATGACAATGATTAGGTAGAAAAAAAAAACAGTGCAACTTTTATGGACCATGTGTTCTACCTTAAATTTACAAGGTCCAAATTGCAGTCACCATACTGGGGATAAGGGAGGAAACTAAAGCTTAACAGGGTCAACTATGGTATCTATAGTCATAAAGCTCACGGAGCAGAGGTTGAACTCAGTGTTGACAACGTTTATCAAATAAAGCCTATGGACTTCCTAGAAACGTCTCCCAAGAAAGTAACTAAATGCTACAGTGAGTGAATGCTCTGAATTTCACAACAATTTTCTTATCATTAAGTTAAATTAAATATACATTGACTTTTTGTGGCAGTATAATCTAATTGATCATGCCACAAAGGCACAGAAAGGGAGGGACTGGAAATTGACCCCATGTAGGCATGACACAGAGCCCAGGCTTTTCTGCTATATGGTGCTGTCCTGCGTGTATCTGGACTGGTTCCAATTAGATCTTCTGTCTTTCTTTCTCTGGTTCTGTGCCACCTTTGCTCACTTGGACAAGTCACTTTTTATATGAAAGCAGACATGAGATGTAGGAAAACCTTCCAGACTTCGTGTCTGCCTTGGTGTGTACTAAGTCGTTTCAGTCATGTCTGACTCTTTGCAAACCTAAGGGCTATAGCCTGCCAGGCTCCTCTGTCCATGGGATTCTCCAGGCAAGAATACTGGATGGATTGCCATGCCCTCCTCCAGGGAATCTTCCCAACCCAGGGTTTGAACCCGTCTTCTAAGTCTACTGCATTGGCAGGTGGATTCTTATCACTAGCGCCACCTGGGAAGCCTAGACTTCCTGCCTACAAGATCTTTATGTTTCTTATTATAGTAAGGAGTTTTAGCTGTTTTATCTTAAATGTTATATTTTTTCTTGCTTCACTGTCTTTTTTGTTAGAGTTGAAACACCTCCTTCCTATTACAGATTTCATTTTCAAGCAAATTATTTTATTTTATACTTACAGCATCCCAATTATTAACAGTTAGGAAAACGATTAGTATCTCCTTTCTCAATGAAAGGAAATTAGGATTAAGAGAAAGTTATTTCTCATCCAAGGTTGTGTGCCCAAGGAATTGGCATAAAAGGGCCAAAGACTCAAGTTTCTGGTTTCTTTTAAATTTTTGTTGAAGTATAGTTGATTTACAATATTGTATTAGTTTCAGGTATACAGCAAAGTGCTTTAGTTATGTGCTTAGATAGATGCTCAGTCATGTCCGACTCTTTGTGACCCCATGGACTATAGCCTGCCAGGCTCCTCTGTCCATGGAGATTCTCCAGGCAAGAATACTAGAGTGTGTTGCCATGCTCTCCCTCTGCCAGGGGGTCTTCCCAAACCCATGGATCAAACCCAGGTCTCCCACTTTGCAGACAGATTCTCTACTGACTGAACCACCAGGAAAGCCCAAGAATACTGGAGTGGGTAACCTATCCCTTCTCCAGGGGATCTTCCTGATCCAAGGATCAAACTTGGGTCTCCTGCATTGCAGACAGATTCTTTACCAGCTGAGCTACTGACTCACATGGTAAAGATTTAGTTATAGATAATATATATCTTTTTCTTTCTAGGTTTCACCTTACTGTTTATTACAAAATATTGAGTATAGTTCCCTATGCTATACAGTAGGTCCTTGTTGGTTATATAGGTAGTTCTAGTCTAGTGCTCTCCCTAACACACTTAGAATTTTCCTACTTAAAGGCCCTTCCATTTTAAGATTCACTAAATTTATATCATATGTATCAATTGTTACATTGCTGCATTACAAAGATGGCAAACTCAATGACTTAAAACAATAAGTGTATATTATTGCTCACAAGGCTACAGTTGAACTGAGAGCTCCACTGTTCTTAGCTGGGCTCTCTTGCCCATTTGGGAGGTCAGTTGGCTGAAGGCTGATCTAGGATGACATCAGCTGGGACAATAGGGCTCTTTTCCAAGTTTCCTTCTCTAGCAAGCTATCCCATCTGATGTACATGCAGAAGACAAGACCCCAGGAGGGAGGAAAGCACACAGTGACTCCCAAGGGCCAGGCTGGGAACTGGTGACCATCGCTCCCACTGCCTTCTGGTGCCCAAGCAGGTCATGCTGTGAGCCCCAGTTCAAGGGAGAGGGAAAACAGCACAGTTTTTATGGGAAGGGTTATGAAATCACATTGCAAATGATGGGGGTACTGGGAGAGGGGGTAAATTGGAGCCGGTATTGCAGTCAGGTGATCTCACTGTCTTTCTTTCTGCCCAAGAAGAGTGATTCAGACCAAGCTAGCAATTTGGGGATTCCCTCAACTGTGACTAAATGAGGACTAGCCAAACAGAACAGGAAATAGAAACCAGAAAAATCCACTGACTTAAAGTGTCAACACTGCCGTCAGGTTTATTCCCACCATACTCCCATCTTTAGGGCTCAGTTGCTTTGCTTCATACTTGATCCAGCACTTTATAAAGAAAGCTTCCCTGAAGAAATGGGGTGTGAAAAGCACCCTCCCTTCTCTTGGAAAGGTCAGGTGTGGAATTAGGAGATATGCACAGTTGGGGAGATTACAAGGGTATTATGCAAACATATATTTTCTTTTCTTCATTTAAGTTTTCCCTTTTGATCCAACAAAGCAGCAGATATCTTCATGAAAGGCAAGAGTCTGAGTCCTCAGTTTTCAGAAGTATCACTAAATCATGGAGATACGATTAGGAAGATAATCTCTCAAAAACCCTAGGTCAGTCCTCTCATTTCGAGTAACTGGCCTGGTTAGCTGGTGACGGTGAGTTAGTGCATGAACCAAGAAGAAAGTCCGTGTTTCCCATAATCCAGGATGAAGCCTTGAAATAAGGTAGTCCTTCTTTTCATGACTTATAAATCAAACCCAAATCTCCTGTTTTACTGGTATCCTTGAAGAGCCATATATTGTGCTTAGGAGAGCAATTATTTTACCAGTTTGAATAGTGAAAATTGTATATGTCAATGAAAATAAGCTATTTACTCAAAGTCCGGAGCTGGTTACTGATGGAACCAGTAATGTAACCCTGGATCCTGACTCCAAAGGTCCACTTTTATCCCACTACATGGATTATTCTAGGAGAATTTGGGGTATTTATAATAAAGCTGACTTGATTCCATCTAAACAAATTTTCTCATTTGCTGAAATTTAAGCCAATTTCTTCATTTTTTCTGTTCAGTTCAGTTGCTCAGTCATGTCCAACTCTTTGCAACCTCACAGACTGCAGCGTGCCATGCCTCCCTGTCCATCACCAACTCCCAGAGTTCACTCAAACTCATGTCCATTGAGTTGGTGATGCCATCCAAACATCTCATCCTCTGTTGTCCCCTCTGCTCCCGCCTTCAAACTTTCCCAGCATCAGGGTCTTTTCAAATGAGTCAGTTCTTTGCATCAGGTGGCCAAAGTAATGGAGCTTCAGCATCAGTCCTTCCAATAAATATTCACGACTGATTTCCTTTAGGATATACTGGTTGGATCTCCTTGCAGTTCAAGGGACTCTCAAGAGCCTTCTCCAACACCACAATTCAAAAATATCAATTCTTCAGTGCTCAGCTTTCTTTATAGTTCATCTCTCATATCCATACACAACTACTGGAAAAACCATAGCTTTGACTAGATGGACCTTTGTTGGCAAAGTAATGTTTCTGCTTTTTAATATGCTGTCTAGGTTGGTCATAGCTTTTCTCCCAAGGAGTAAGTGTCTTGTAATTTCATGGCTGTAGTCACCATCTGCAGTGATTTTGGAGTCCCCAAAAATAAAGTCAGCCACTGTTTGCACTGTTCCCCATCTATTTGCCATTAAGTGATGGGACCAGATGCCATGATCTTAGTTTTCTGAATGTTGAGCTTTAAGCCAACTTTTTCACTCTCTTTCACTTTCATCAAGAGGCTCTTTAGTTCTTCTTCACTTTCAGTCATAAGGGTGGTGTCATCTGCATATCTGAGGTTATTGATATTTCTCCTGGCAGTCTTGATTCCAGCCTGTGCTTCATCCAGCCCAGCATTTCTCTGCATATTAAGTTAAATAAGCAGAGTGACAATATACAGCCTTGACGTACTCCTTCCCAATTTGGAACCAGTCTGTTTTTCCATGTCCAGTTCTAACTCTTGCTTCCTGACCTGCATACAGATTTCTCAGGAGGCAGGTCAGGTAGTCTTGTATTCCCATCTCTTTCAGAATTTTCCACAGTTTATTGTGATCCACACAGTCAAAGGCTTTGGCATAGTCAATAAAGCAGAAGTAGATATTTTTCTGGACTCTCTTTTTTTGATGATCCAATGGATGTTGGCAATTTTATCTCTGGTCCCTCTGCCTTTTCTAAAACCAGCTTGAACATCTGGAAGTTCATGATTCACATATTGTTGAAGCCTGGCTTGGAGAATTTTGAGCATTACTTTGCGAACATTTGTGATGAGTGAAATTGTGCAGTAGTTGGAATATTCTTTGCCATTGCCTTTTGGGGGGATTGGAATGAAAACTGACCTTTTGCAGCCCTGTGGCCCCTACTGAGTTTTCCAAATTTGCTGGCTTGTTGAGTTCAGCACTTTCACAGCATAATCTTTTAGGATTTCAAATAGCTCAACTGGAATTCCATCACCTCCACTTGCTTTGTTCATAGTGATGCTTCCTTAGGCCCACTTGACTTTGCATTCCAGGATGTCTGGCTCTAGGTGAGTGATCTCACCATCATGATTATCTGGGTCATGAAGATCTTTTTTGTATACTTCTTCTGTGTATTCTTGCCACCTCTACTTAATATCTTCTGCTTCAGTTAGGTCCCTACCATTTCTGTCCTTTATTGTGCCCATCTTTACATGAAAAGTTCTCTTGGTATCTCTGATTTTCTTGAAGAGATCTCTAGTCTTTCCCATTCTGTTGTTTTCCTCTATTTCTTTGCATTGATACTTGAGGCTTTCTTATCTCTCCTTGCTATTCTTTGGAATTCTGTATTCAAATGGGTATATCTTTCCTTATCTCCTTTGGCTTTTGCCTCTGTTCTTTTCATAGCTATTAGTAAGGCCTTCTCAACCATTTTGCCTTTTTGCATTTCTTTTTCTTGGGGATGGTCTTGATCCCTGCCTCTTGTACAATGTCACGAACCTCCATCAATAGTTCTTCAGACACTCTGTCCATCACATCTAATGCCTTGAATCTATTTGTCACTTCCACTGTATAATCATAAGGGACTTGATATAGGTCATACCTGAATGGTCTAGTGGTTTTCCCTACTTTCTTCAATTTAAGTCTGAATTTGGCAATAAAGAGTTCATGATCTGAGCCACAGTCAGCTCCCAGTCTTGTTTTTGCTGACTGCATAGAGCTCCATCTTTGGCTACAAAGAATATAATCAATCTGATTCTGGTATTGACTCTCTGGTGATGTCCATGTGTAGAGTCTTCTCTTGTGTTGTTGGAAGAGGGTGTTTGCTATGACCAGTGCATTCTCTTAGTAAAACTATTAACTTTGCCCTGCTTCATTTTGTACTCCAAGGCCAAATTTGCCTGTTACTCTGGGTATTTCTTGACTTCCCACTTTTGCCTTCCAGTCCCCTATAAGGAAAAGAACATCCTTTCTGGGTGTTAGTTCTAGAAGGTCTTGTAGGTCTTCATAGAACCGTTCAACTTTAGCTTCTTCAACATTACTGGTTGGGGCATAGACTTGGATTACTTATGGTTTGCCTTGGAAACAAACAGAGATCGTTCTGTCATTTATGAGATTGCATCCAAGTACTGCATTTCAGACTCTTTTTTTGACCATGATGGGTACTCCATTTCTTCTAAGTGATTCCTGCCCACAGTATTAGATATAATGGTCATCTGAGTTAATTTCACCCATTCCAGTCCATTTAGTTTGCTGATTCCTAAAATGTTGACATTCACTCTTGCCACCTCCTGTTTGACTACTTCTAATTTGCCTGGATTCATGGACCTAACATTCCAAGTTCCTATGCAATATTGCTCTTTACAACATCAGACTTTACATCTATCACCAGTCATATCCACAACTGGGTGTTGTTTTTGCTTTGGCTCCATCTCTTCATTATATCTGGAGTTATTTCTCCACTTTCCTCCAGTAGCATATGCACCTACCAACCTGGGGAGTTCATCTTTTAGTGCCTTATCTTTTTGCCTTTTCATACTATTCATGGGGTTCTCAAGGCAAGAATACTGAAGGGGTTTGCCATTCCCTTCTCCAGGGGACTATGTTTTGTCAGAACTCTCCACCATGTCACGTCTGTCTTCAGTGGCCCTACACAGAATGGCTCATAGGCTTAAGTTAGACAAGGCTGTGGTCCATGTAATCAGACTGGTTAGTTTTTTGTGATTGTGCTTTTCAGTCTATCTGAAACTCTAATTTTATTTCCTCAACAACTGGTTACAGGCAGACAACAAAATAGAGGCATACTGCATTAACCATTTTCTAAGAATATTTCATTACATGAGGAAGCAAAATGTAGCAAAAGTCATGCTCAGAACTAACTTCAGAGGATAATCCCACTGATGGTGTCCAGGAGAATCCTTATTGAGATAGTGAGGAACTATGTCAGATGTTAACAAGGGTTTTTCTGGATTTGGGGATTAAAACATGTTTTAATATTTTTATATTTTTCACACATTTTTATTTTTCATTTTTGCTGTGAACATATACTGATTAGGGAGAAAGTGATCTATTAAAACACCCACAAGAGAGATGATGATAAAGCCTATTGTGGGGTGTTGTTGCCCAAGTTGGGGAAGAAAGCATCATGAAGAGGAGAGGCTGGGGGAAGCCTGGAGCAGGTAAACACAGGTGGGATGAGTTGAGCTTGGCCCTGCATGGGGAACCCTGGCAGGGAGATTCCCGGTCATGATGAAGGGAAACTTGACATAGGGAAAAGGTGCTTCATACTTGAGAAACCTTGCTCTGACATTTACTTTCTTTTAATTTTCAACAATTTCTTTTTTAAATTGAGAAAGGTAAACACAGAGTTTTGCTTTTGTCTGCTTTTGTCCTTATCGTTTGCTAATGGATTTTTATAAGACTTTTGGCTCGACCACATTTATAGGTCAACCTTGGCCACTCACTTGTTTCATCCACAGCCTGCACCTTCACTCTTGCTGAACCATCTGACCCCTGAAGGCACTGGAGTGTGTGATTGTGGAATGATCTCTCCTGGTTTAGGTTACCCCAGGTGGCTGTGATCAAAAAAAGCTGATTGCATAAAGGCCCAGGGCCAGGCAGGCCTGCTGTTTGCTCAGGTTTTGCAAGATGTGTTGGAAGATTTCAGTCGTTGCTGGCACAGACCACCTGAGCAGGTACTCATATTTTTGTCTTTCAGGAAAGCGGATGTGCCTTGGAGAACAGTTGGCCAGAACTGAGTTGTTTATTTTCTTTACTTCACTTCTACAAAAATTTACCTTCAGGCCTCCAGAGAATGAAAAGTTGAGCCTGAAGTTCAGAGTGAGCTTGACCCTTGCCCCAGTCAGCCACCAGCTCTGTGCTGTTCCTCGGGGCTGAAGATATTGGGATGGGGGAGTGAAGGAAAGCAGGAAGAATGAGCTTTCCCCCACCACCCCAAGGCAGGGCACCTGCTCAGAAGTGAGGGGACAGCATCCAGTGCCTCTAGGTACGTCACAAGAACTAGACTCAGAGGAAACTGGAACCAAATCCCAGCTTTGCCATCTCTAGTGGGGTCTTGAGCAAATCAGTTATGTTGTGAGTGATTTCATTTTCATTCAGAAGATTCAAAGTAGACAATGATTCCATCTCTAAAGGAAAAGCTACTATAAAGATCAGAGGAAATAATGGACTTTTAAGTGGCTTGGAAACCATAAAGCACATCATAAAAGTCATACCTGTGATCTGCCTCCTCCCTACTTCCTTCCTTAGCTAGGTTTTGCTTCTGGTCTGTTGAGAAGGCCTAGGTCAAAGAGGTGCCACATGGTGGCTAAGAGTTAGAAGTTGGGCCTGGGGCAGCCATGGAGGTCGGCCAGAAAGGCCCTCACACTTGGTAGCCCTGGGCAAGCTTATCCTGCTTCCCCCTCAGACTGGCCCCTGGGAAGTAGCAGGGCAGGTGGACTCCTGATTTGTCGGCAGGTTTCTACGGAAAAACAGTTTGTCTCGTTTATCTAAGGAAACACTACCTTGGACACCAGAGCCAAGAAGAATGTCACCGCAATAACCAAACATGGAAGTCAGGGTAGGGGAAACAAATGTGGAAATATTTTCTTCCATTACTGTGCCTCCTTACCTTAAATCCTCTCATGCATTTACTCCAAGCCCCATGAATGGTGTTAACAACATGGTGGTTGTGATCTTTTTGTATATATTGATTGTCAGCTTTTGATTGACAAGTATTCCCAGCCTAAACACAACTGATGAGCTCTGGTAAAGTATAGTATAGAAGGAAACAAAAATGCCATCATCTTGTTAGCCCTCCTGTGTGTGGTCACTGAGGGGAGAAAATAACATCAATGGAAAGCTAGGTACCACTGAGACTCCCTGGAGTTTGGATGCCAGCCTCATGCAGACAAATAACACACCTAGTGAAATGGACTAATACTTAAAGAAGGTTGTTTTTCTCGAGTGTTAGAATTAAGAAATTTAAATATCTCAGAACAAAAGGCACTTGATGATGTGGGCCTTTCATCCCTGCCACCTGGGATTCAGAGAAAGGCTAAATCATGGCACCATTAGAATCAGAAATAGGAAGAGAAAGCAAGAGAGAGGGAGTGAGAGAGTCTGGCTGGAGCTAGCCTGAGCCTGTCAGAGTCACGAGTAAGTCTGGGAGAAATGGTTGCATGTCCTGAAGGGCAGGGAGATGATTTGTTCTGGAGTAGAAAATGAGAACCCCAGCTGCCCACCAGAGTGCACTTTCTCTGTATCCTCTTGAAAAGTTGCATCTCTAGAAAACACACTAAATGATATTTCTGAAATGAAACCAATCAAACCAGACCTTTAACTTCCTGAGCATCTGAGCCCTTGTCATCTGCTGTGTTTTTCTGCAGTCAGATCATCCTCATAGTAGGCTGAAAATTGGCCAAAGTACTTTCCCTTATCTACTCAGTCTCAACTGTTAAATGAACTCTGTTGAATCATCTCCAAGGTCCATTCATGCTCTGCCGTGCATGTTCCATGATTTACTAGAATCATGTTTACTAGAGTCAATAGGGCAGGCATTTACCTACTCCCTATGGAATCAGTGGAAAACTCCTGGACACTCATTCTGCCCTAATAGAGGCAGAGGGACCCAGACTCAAGTAACATGTGATCACAATTAACCAGAAAGCTACAGGACACAGGGCTGGGAGTAGCTGAACTTCTGAACTTGCAAAATGTCTCCTTTTTCCCTCAAAGCTCATATTTCAGAGACCCTTAAATATGAATTCTCTACTGTAAAAGCATTACACGAGGATTTTGTTTTCTGTCCTTTTGTAACTCTTATTCCTCATCTATTTTGGAAGCTTCAGGTCATCTTTCTCTCTTCCTTTGTGTCTGTATCTGACACCTAGTGTGCCAGCGTATGACATGTTCTGTGACATGGTGGATGAGATGCAGATTTTACTGGAAAGCACCCAGGCTGTGAATATTCCCTTCACCCTTGTCCTCCCTTAGAGACACTGACATGCACAGGCTGCTGTGTTACCTAAAGTCAGGTTGGAGGCTGGCCTTTTACGAGGAGACGAGGAGCAGGGCACTCAGAATACCCTGAGTTGCACAGAAACATATTCAGGTCAGGCATGACTGGAGGACATGCACCAGAGAGGGGGTCCAGCAGAGGAGCCACTTCCCACGCCCCTATGTGTTTACAGACAGGAGGCAGGAACTGGCAGATGACTAAGAAACAAGGACAGCGTCCTAGGTGAGTTTGCCCTGGGAACCCGAGAGCCTGCCTCCATGACAAGCTCTTCTCCCTGTGATCTAACTCAAACTTGCTTATTGCTAAGCTACCAAGAAGGAAGGAGGCGGGCACTGAGGATGAGTGTCCAAGGACATCGGTCCATGTCAATCATCCCAAATTCCAATGTATTTTCTCTTCTTAGCGAGATAACACTACTATGTTGCAAATTCCCACCCCCTCCTTCTTATAAGAGATTCAAGTCAATGCCTCCTCCAGGAAGCCAGTTATTGTTCATATTTAACATATTTTGTTTAATATATTAAATATTCATATATAATCAATTAGATTTCAATTATATAGTATATAAACATTTTATTGTGAATAAATATAAATGTAATATATATTAAATCAAGTAACAGTTTACTTTGCATATAATACCTTAAAGTATAGCTATAGTCTTAGAAAAGTACAACTTGCCAATAATGAACCAGGAAGAAATAGAAATTATAAACATGCCAGTCACAAGCACTGAAATTGAAAATGTGATCTAATAACAAACAAAAACCCAGGGCCAGATGGCTTCATAGGCAATTTCTATCAAACGTTTAGAGAAGAACTAACATATATCCTCCTCACATTCTTCCAAAAACACTGCAGAGTGAGAAACCCTCCCAAACTCATTCTATTAATATGAGGCCACCATCAACCTGGTACCAAAACAAGACAAGGATACCACCTAAAAAGAAAATTACAGGTCAATATCACTGATAAACATAGTTGTAAAATATCCTCAATAAAATACTAGTGAACAGAATCCAGTAGCACATTAAAAGGATCATCTACCATAATCAAGAGGGGTTTATCCCAGAGATGCAAGGATTCTTCAGTCAATGTGATATACCATATTAAAAATCTGAAACATAAAAACCATATAATTTCAACAGATGCAGAAAAAGCTTTTGACAAAATTCAACATCCATTTATGATAGCAACTCTCCAGATAAAAACTCTCCAGGGCATAGAAGCAACCTACCTCAACATAATAAAGGCCATACATGACAAACAAACCCACAGGAAACATTATTCTCAGAGGAAAAAAACTGAAAGCAATTCCTGTTAGATCAGAAATAAGACAATGGTGCCCACTCTCATTATTATTCAATATAGTTTTGGAAGTCCTAGCAATGGGAAGCAGGGGGGAAAAATATAAGAGGAATCCAGATAGAAAAAGACGTAAACTCTAACTGGTGGCAGGTGACATGACACTACACACAGAAAATCCTAAAGATACCATCAGAAAATTACTAGAATTAATCAATGAATTTAGTAACATCACAGGATATAAAATTAAAGACAGAAATCCCTTGCAAACCTATAGACCAACAATGAAAACTCGGAATGAAATTGCAGAAATAATTCCAATAACCATTGCAACAAAAAGAAAATATCTAAGAATAAACCTAAGGAGACAAAAGACATGTTTGTAGAAAATTATAAGACACTGATGAAAGAAATAAAAGATGACATAAACAGATGGAGATATATAGCATGTTCTTGGATCAGACGACTCAACATTGTGAAAACAGCTATACAACCCAAAGCAATCTACAGATTCAGTGCAGTCATTTTTTACAGAACTAGAATAAAATTTTACCATTTGTGTAGAAACACAAAAGACTAGAAATACCCAAAGCAATCTTAAGAAAGAAAAATTGAGCTGGAGGAATCGGGCTCCTTGCTTCAGACTATATTACAAAGCTCAGTCATCATTATAGAATGGTACAAAACAGAAATATAGATCAATGAAACAAGATAGAAAGCTCCAAGGTAAACCCACTATGGGCACCTTAACTTTGACAATGGAGGCAAGAATATACAATGAAGGAAAGACAGACTCTTCACTAGGTGGTGCTTGGAAAACCGGACAGCTACATATAAAAGAATGAAACTAGGACACTTCCTAACATCATACACAAAAATAAACTCAAACTGAATTAAAGATCTAAGCATAAGGCCAGAAGATATAAATTTTTTAGGGGAAAAGCTAGATAGAACACTCTGACATAAATAGCAGTAAGATCCTTTTTGACTGTCATAGACTGATGGAAATAGAAATGGAATCTAATCATACTTAAAAGCTTTTGCACAACAAAGGAAATTATAAGCAAAATGAAAAGACAACCCTCAGAATGGGAGAAAATAATTGTAAATGAAGCAACTGACAAAGGATTAATCTCCAAAATATACAATCAACTCATGCAACTCAGTATCAGAGAAACAAGCAACCCAATCCCACAAAAAAAAAAAAAAGGAAAAAAAACCTAAACAGACATTTATCCAAAGAAGACATACAGATGGCAAATAAACACACGAAATAAATGCTCAACATTGCTCATTATTAGAAAAATGCAAATCAAAAGTACAATGAGGTGTCACCTAACACTGGTCAGAATGGCCATCATCAAAAAATCTACAGAAAATAAATGCTGGAGAAGATGTGGAGATAAGTGAACCCTCTTGCACTGTTGGTGGGAATGTAAATTAATACAACCACTAGGAGAACAATATGGACGTTCCTTAAAAAACTAGGAATAAAATTACCATATGACTTAAAACTCAGATTCAAAAAGCTAAGACCATGGCATCTGGTCCCATCACGTCATGACAAAAAGATGGGGAAAAATGGAAAGAGTGGCATTTATTTTCTTGGGCTCCAAAGTCACTGTGGACATTGACTACAGCCATGAAATTAAAGATGCTTGCTCTTCAAAAGAAAAACTATGGCAAACCCTGACAGCATATTAAAAAGAAGAGACGATATTTTACCAAAAAGGTCTGTATAGTCAAAGCTATCAAAGCTATGGTTTTTCCAGTATTCATGTATGGATGTGAGATTTGCACCATAATGAATGCTGAATACTGAAGAATTGATGCTTTTGAACTGTGGTGTTGAAGACTCTTGATAGTCCCTTGGACTGCAAAGAGATTGAATCAGTCAATCCTAAAGAAATCAACCCAGAATATTCATTGGAAGGACTGATGCTGAAGCAGAAGGTCCAATACTTTGGCCAACAGAAGGGATTGAGGATGGGAGGAGAAGAGGACAACAGAAGATGAGAAGTTCGGATGGCATCACTGACTCTATGAACATGAGTTTGAGCAAACTCTGGGTGATATTGAAGGACAGGGGAGTATGGTGTGCTGCTGTCCATGGAGTCAGAAAGAGTCAGACATGATTTAGTGACTGAACAGCAACAATGATGCATCAATCCCACTCGTGGCCATATACCCTGAAAAAACATAATTCTCAAAAAGACATATGTATCCTAGTGTTCACTGTAGCACTATTTACAGTAGCCAGGATGAGGAAACAATCTAGATGTTCATCAACAAATGAATGGTAAAGAAGTTGGGGTACATATATACAATGGAATATTACTCAGCCATTAAGAGGAATAAATTTGATTCAGCTGAAATGAGGTGGATGAATGCAAAGCCTGTCAGACAGACTGCAATAAGTCAGATAGAGAAACACAAATATCCTATATTTATGCATGTATATTGAATCTATAAAAACAACACTGATAAAGTTATTTGCAGAGCACAGATAAACACGCAGATGTAGAGAATGGACTTGTGGACACAGTTGAGGGAGGGAAGGGTGGGACAAATTGAGGGAGTGGTATTGAAATGAATACACTACCATGTATAAAATAAATAGCTAGTGGGAAGCTGCTGGCTAACACCGGGAGCCCAGCCAGTGCTCTGTGACAACCCAGAAGGGGAGGCGGGGAACTCAAGAGGGAAGCGATATGTGTACTCTCCTGGCCGATTCATAGAAAAAGCAAGAGAGTTCCAGAAAATGTCTACTTCTGCTTTATAGACTACACCAAAGCCCCATTGTGTGAGTCACAACAATCTGTGGGAAATTCTTCAAGAGATGGGACTACCAGACCACCTTACCTGCCTCCTGAGAAATCTGTATGCAGGTCAAGAAGCAACAGTTAGAACTAGACATGGAACAACGAACTGTTTCCAAATTGGGAAAGGAGTATGTCAACACTATATATTTTCACCCTGCTTATTTAACTTCTATGAAGAGTACATCATGTGAAATGCCAGGATGGATCAAAGCACAAGCTGGAATCAAGATTTTTGGAAGAAATATCAATAACCTCAGATATGCAGATGACACCAGCCTTATGGCAGAAAGTGAAGAGGAACTGAGGAGCCACTTGATGAAGGTGAAAGAGAAGAGTGAAAAAGTTGACTTAAAACTCAACATTCAAAAAACTAAGATCATGGCATCCAGTTTCATTACTCCAACGCAGATAGATGGGGAAACAATGGAAACAGCAAGAGACTTTATTTTCTTGGGATTGAAAATCACTGCAGATGGTGACTGCAGCCATGAAAGGAAAAGACCAGCTCCCTGGAAGAAAAGCTATGACCAACCTAGACAGCATATTGAAAAGCAGACATTACTTGGCTAACAAAGGTCTGTCTAGTCAAAGCTATGGTTTCTCCAGCAGACCATATAAGGACATGTCTACTGTGGATATGCAGACATGTGAGAGAAGGACCATAAAGAAAGCTGAGTGCTGAAAAATTGATGCTTTTGAACTGTGGTGTTGTTGAAAACTCTTGAGAGTCCCTTGGACAGAAAGGAGATCAAGCCTGTCAATCCTAAAGGAAGTCAATCCTGAATATTCATTGGAAGGACTGATGCTGACACTGAAGCTCCAATACTTTGGCCACCTGATGTGAAGAACTGACTCATTTGAAAAGATCCTGATGCTGGGAAAGGTTGAAGGCAGGAGGAGAATGGAACGACAGAGGATGAGATGGTTGGATGGATGGCATCACTGACTCGATAGAGATGAGTTTGAGAGAGTTCCAGGAGTTGGTGATGGATACGGAAGCCTAGTGTGCTGCAGTCCATGGGGTCACAAAGAGTCAGACATGACTGAGTGACAACTGAGACAAGCTGATGGCTGATTCATGTCATTGTCTGACAGAAACCAACACAACATTGTAAAGCAATTATGTTCTCATTAAAAAAAATTTTTTTTAAGTGTAATTGTAAGCTTTATGATTTCTCAGATAAAGCCCCTAGTTATTTCTACTTTTTCTCTAGGCCATTTGATTTCTTCCACACTGGTTCACAGAGCAATTACTGTCCTTCCTATAGACTACAGGAAGAGGAAGTTCCTAACAACAGTTGCCTAAACAGTTACTCTATGAAAGAAATACAGTATGCACTTCCTCTAATTTTCAAAAGTGCACTTGCAGATATGCAGATGACACCAGCCTTATGGCAGAAAGTGAAGAGGAACTGAGGAGCCTCTGTGCAGTTCCTTCTGTGTTAATCCAAGATTTTTTACATCTTAATGAAGTCTAAATTACTTATTTTGTTTCATAGCTCTTGCTTTTGGTGTTTATCAAAAATCATTGACAAGAGCTGAAGGTCACCTTGGCATTTTCCGATGTTATCTTCTTGGAGTTTTAGCTTTGAATTTTACATGTAGGTCTGTGACCCATTTTAAGTCAACTTTTGTGAGAAGTGTAAGATCTGTGTCCAGATTCCTATTTGCATAGAGATATCCAGTGTTCCAGCACCACTTGTATGAATATTACCCTTTTTCCGTTGAACTGCATTTGGTCCTTTGTCAAAAGACTATATTTTTCTATTACTGGGATCTTTATTCTTTTCTAATGACCTATATGGAGAAGGAAATGGCAACTCACTGGAGAATACCATGGACAGAGGAGCCTGATGGGCTATAGTTCATGGGGTTGCAAAGAGTCGAACATGACCAAGTGACTAAACAACAACAACAACAACAATGGCCTATATGTCTTCTTCCACCAATACCACATGTCCTGATATGTGCAACTTAATAGTAAATCTTGAAGTCAGTGGCATCAGTCCCCCAACATTGTTCTTCTCCTTCAAGTTTGTGTTTACTATTCTAGGTTTTTGCCTTTCTATATAAACTTTAGAATCAGATTGTCAATTATGTTTTACAGATTTACAGAGAAAATATACCCATTCTTTATTCATCACACATTTTTCTCCTATTATTAGTATTTTGCATTGGAGAGTAAATTTTTAATTTCAAACTACAACTGTTCATTGCTGGTACTTAAGAAAGAAATTAACTTTTCTGTGTTAAGCCTTTTTTCAATGAATGCTTTTGTAATAGAATCCAAGTCTCTATCCTACAGCCTTGCTATCACTGCTTACTAGTTCCAGGAGACATTTTGTTAATTCTTTGCGATTGTCTACATAGACATTTTGTTTTTTCCTTTGTAATCTAAATACAGCTTTTGTTTCCTTGTCTTTGTCATAGTGTATTAGCTAGAACTACAGGTACAATATTGAATAAGATGGTCGAAGAGGCCACGTGTACCTTTTTGCTGATCTTATAGAGAAAGCACTTGGTTTCTCAACTTTGACTATGGTGTTAGCCATGAGTTTTTTTGTAGATAATATTTTTCAACTTGAGGAAGTTTCCCTCTATTTTTCATTAGCCAAAAATTTTTATTGTGAATGGATGTTGGAATTTGTGAAATACTTTTTCTGAATTTATTGATTTGTTGTTCAATCACTAAGTCATGTCTGACTCTTTGTGAACCCATTAATTGTAGCTTGCTAGGCTTCCCTGTTCTCACTACCTCCCAGAGTTTGCTCAAACTCATGTGCGTTGAATCAGTGATGCCATCCAACCATCTCATCTTCTGCTGTCCCCTTCTCCTTTTGCCTTCAATCTTTCCCATCATCAGGACTTCTCAGTGAGTCAGCTCTTTGCATCAGGTAGCCAAAGTATTGGAGCTTCTGCTTCAGCATCCCCTTCCAATGAATATTCAGGATTGCTTTCCTGTAGGATTGACAGTTTGATCTCCTTGCTCTTCAAGGGACTCTCAAGAGTCTTCTCCAGCACCACAGTTCAAAAGCATCAATCCTTTGGCACTCTGCCTTCTGTTTGGTTCAACTCTCACATCCATACATGACTACAGGAAAATCCATAGCTCTGACTATTTAGACCTTTGTCAGCAAAGTGATGTCTCTGCTTTTTCACACACTGTCTAGGTTTGTCAAAGCTGTTCTTCCAAGGAGTATCTTTTAATTTCTTAGCTTCAGTCACCATCCCTCAGTGATATGGAGCCCAAGAAAATAAAATCTGTCACTGTTCCAATTTTTCTCCATCTATTTGCCATGAAATATTGGGACCAGATGCTATGATCATAATTTTGTTGTTGTTGTTGTTGTTTTGACTTACCAAGTGGAAAATTTATTTTAGTAGCTCTCCTGAGATATAACCAACAAATTTAAATACATACATTTAGGGCATACAGTTTGATACGTTTTGACATACATACCCATGAGACAATAACATGAGACAATATCAAAGTAGTGAACATTTTCAGCAACTTAAAATATTTCCTTACACCTATTTGTACTTTTTATAGTTTATATAACTGAATTGCATAGTAAGTACTCTGTATTGTGTGGATTATTTCACTGAGCATAATTTGAGATTCATCCATTTTGTGGTATGCAACCACAGTACTGCTGCTGCTGCTGTCAAGTCGCTTCAGTCGTGTCTGACTTTGTGACCCCAGAGATGGCAGCCCACCAGGCTCCCCCATCCCTGGGATTCTCCAAGCAAGAACACTGGGGTGGGTTGCCATTTCCTTCTCCACATGATCATAATTTTGAATGTTGAGCTTTAAGCCAGCTTTTTCACTCTCCTCTTTCACCCTCATCAAGAGACTCTTTAGTTCCTCTTAGTTGTCTGCCATTATAGTAGTGTCATCTAATGACAGAATCTATTGATAGAATCACATATTTTTCTTTAGCCTGTTGATGTGATGGAGATGCATGAATTCAATTGCAAATATGGAGTCCACTTTGCATGTCTAGCGGAAAATCCCTCTTGATCATGGTATATACTGCTTTGTATATATCTCTGGATTTGATTTACCAGTACCAGTTTGAAGATTTTTGCAATTATGTTCACGAGAAATACTGATTTTCCTTTTCCTGATGTCTTTGATAGTTTTTTTTTTAATTAGTGTTATGCTAGTCTCAAGGACTGAATTTAAAGTATTCTCTAAGCTTTGATTTTGTGTAATAGATTATAGCAAGTTACTGTAATTTGCTTCTTAAAGTTTAGTACAATATATCTTTGAAAGTTTCTGGATCTGTGTTTTCACTTTTGTACATTTATTAATGATTTATTTTTTCTCTTTAATAGATACAAGGCTACTGAGATCTCTTTTTCTCCTTGTGTGAGTTTTTGCAAACTGTGGCATTCAATGAGTTGGCCCACTTCATCTATGTTTTCAAATTTGTGGTCACAGAGTTATTCATAACATTTCTTTCTTATACTGTCCATGAGATGAATAGTGATGGCACTTGTTCATTTATGATAATAACACCCTCTGTCTTTTCTTAGTTAACTTGGCTAGATGTTTGCCAATTTTCAAAAACAATTTTTCTTAACTTTTGCTTTTGTTAATGTTTCTATTGTTTTCCTATTTTCAGTTTGAGTTAATGCTGCACTGATTTTTATTATTTATCTTCTTGTCCTTTCTTTGGATTTAATTTTCTGTTTTTTTCTAGAATCTATAAGTTTAGATTGTTTATTTTAGTCTTCTCTTCTTTCTAATATATGCATTCAATGGTATAAATTTTCCTCAAATCACTGTTTTCACTGTATCCACACAAATTGATAAGCTTTGTTTTCACTTGTTCAAAGACATTTTTTATTTTTTAGAGATTCTTCTTTGAGCCATGTTTATTTCTCTGTGTTATTCAATAGTCAGGTAGTTTGAAGTTTTCTACCTCCTATTCCTTTATTGATTTCTAGTGAACTCTGCTTTGTTATGAAAGCAAAATTTGTGTGCTTTCTATAATGATATTTGATAAAATATGTTGGGTGTTAGAATGTGGCCTCTTTCTTGAATGTGGTACATGAGCTTGAGAAGAAGATGCAAGCTGCTCTTGCTGGGTGATAAGTTCTATGTATATAAGTTGGATCCAGGTAACTGATAATGCTGCATGGTTCAACTTTGCTTTTATTTATTTTCTGCCTCTTGTTCTGTCCATTGATAGTAGAGGGGTATTCAAGTCTCTAATTATAATGGTAAAGTCATCTATTTTTCCCTGCACTTCCATCAGTTTGCCTGCACGTATTTTGTAGCTCCACTGTTAGGTGTATACACATTATAGAATTACTATGTTTTCTTGGAGAATTGACCTTTCATCATTATGTAATACCCTTTTACAGTTAATTAATATTTCCCTTGCTCTGATATCAGCAATTAATACAGTTACCCCAGTTTTCTTTTGATTGGTGTTAGCATGGTATGTCTTCCTCCAACCCTTTAATTTCAATCTATCTGTATCTCCATATTTAAAGTCAGTCTATCTTAGACAATGTATAGTTGGGTTCGTGTGTGTGTGTAATCAAAAACAAATAACAGGAGATATACCTGGTTTATAAAATTTTAAGTGTATAGTAAAGCACCAGCTGTGGGGTCCCATGGTGTAATGACTAGTGCTCTGGACTCTGAATCCAGCGATCTGGCTTCCTGGTGGCTCAGATGGTAAACAGTCTGCCTGCAATGCAGGAGACCCAAGTTCAATCCCTGGGTCAGGCAGAAAACCTCGAGGAGGAAATGGCAACCCACTCCAGTAACTTGCCTGGAGAATTCCATGGACAGAGGAAGCTGATGGGCTACAGTCCATAGAGTCGCAAAGAGCTGGACATGACTGAGGGATTAACACTTGCACTTTCAAGTGTATAGTACAGTGGTGTTAACTCTAAGCACTGTGTTTCACACATGAACTCTAGAAACTTTCCATCTCACATGGCTGGAACTCTTCCCATGGGACAGAAAATTTTCATTTTCTCCTTCTTCCAGTTCCTGCAAACCACTAGTGTGGGCAAATTGGGAGACTTGTGCACCATTGGTAAGAATGTGAAATGGTACGGCCAATACAGAATAGAGATTCCTTAAAATTAAAAATAGATCTCCCCTATGATCCACCAGTGTGATTACTGGACATTTATTCACAAGAATGGAAATCAGAATCTTGAGGAGATATTTTCATTTCACAGCACCAGTATTCATAATAACTAAGAGGTGGATATGAGCCAAATGCCCATTAATGAAAGAATGGATAATGAAAATGTGGAATATACATACAATGAAATATTCTTCTGCCAATAAGAAGAAAGAAATCTTTTCAAACTCTAGAAATAGATGAACCTTGAGAACTTTATGCCAAGTGAAATAAGCCAGCCACAGAAAGACAAATATTACATGATTTCACTTCTCTCAGTTATCTTATAGACAGCTCATAGACAAAAGTGTGAGGAGTCCAAGGTTATGTTGACTCTTCAGAGTCTTTGAGCTTTCATATAGATATTGTATTTTCTATTTCTGTAAAAAATGCCTTTAGGATTTGGATAGGAATTGTATTGACTAACAGGAGCAATTTAATAATATTAAGTCTTTCAGTTTTGAACATGAGATATCTTTCCATATCTGCATCTTCTTCGATTTTGCTGAGCAATATTTTACATTTTCAATGTATAAGTCCTTTGCCTTCTTGCTTAAGTTATTCCTAAGTATCTTGTTCTTTTTGATGCTGAGCTAATACTATCTCTGTGTACAGATGACATTGTTTTAATATGTGTGTGTGTGTGTGTGTGTGTGTGTGTGTGTGTATTCATGCTCACTCATGTCTGACTCTTTGTGACGCCATAGATTGTAGCCGACTGTGCTCCTCTGTCCAAGGAATTTTTCAGGCAAGAATACCGGAATGAGTTGCCATTTCCTTTGCCAGGGGATCTTCCAGACCCAGTGATCAACCTGGGTTTCTTTGTGTCTCCTACATTGGCAGTCAGTTCTTGCCCACTGCACCAAATGGGAAACCTACAGTAATATCTAGAAAACCCTAAAGATTACATGTACACAAAAACTGTTAGGAATAATAAATGAATTCAGCAAAGTCTCAGGATTCAGCACCTATAAAAATAGTGTTTCTGTATTTTAATAATGAAGCATCTGCAAGGAGTCCTGGTCTTTTTTTTTTTTAATGGACTCTGATAAACATTTTTTAAATTAATGTGTTCAGAATATGAATTTTTTTTCAGAATATTAATATTTAATGTGCTTATTGATACAGATTATCTACCATAGTCATTACTGTTTTCTATTCATTGCATTTAATTTTTGCTTCTTTTTTGTCTTTCACTCTTTCTCCTCTCTTCTTCGGTTTTAACTATGTATCTTGTATAATTCCATTCTCTCCTCTGTCTTAGCATGTTGATTATATTTCTTTTTTAAAACTTCAGTAGTTGACTTACAGTTCACAGTATACATTTCCAACTAATTCAAATCTAGCTCCGAATAGTACTACACTGCTTAATATGAAGTTCAAGGACCTTATAGTAAAGTTCCTAATCCCTTCCTTCTGTCCAGCCAACATTGCATCTTTCATATCATTTATCTATACGATAAAATCACCAAATACACTGTTGCTATTTCTATTGTTAGCACACACTCTGTTATCAGCTCTAATAAGAAAAAGTAGATTTAAATATAACTTTATTTTTTCTCTAGTGTTCTTCATTTAGATCTGTGTTTCTGACCTATATCTTTCCTTCTTTCTAAAGACCTAAACATTATTGTAAGGCAGGTCTACTAGCAACAAATTCTGTCAAACTTTGTTTGCAAAGTTGTTTCAGTTCAGTTTTGTTCAGTTCAGTCGCTCAGTTGTGTCCGAATCTTTGTGATCCCATGAATTGCAGCATGCCAGGCCTCCCTGTCCATCACCAACTCCAGGAGTTTACCTAAACTCACGTCCATCAAGTCAGTGATACCACCCAGACATCTCATCCTTTGTAGTCCCCTTCTCCTCCTGCCCGCAATCCTTCCCAACATCAGGGTCTTTTCCAATGAGTCAACTCTTCACATGAGGTGGCCGAAGTATTGGAGTTTCAGCTTCAACATTTACTTTTCCTTAACTGCTAGATGGAACAAAGAATCTGCATCTGCACATTTTTTCACTGAAGCAGTTTGTGTGGAGAGTTCAGTGCCTTGTTGTAGAGTAGCTCACAAGAAACATCAGATGATGCTGTTTTTCTGATGGTTCACCAGGCTAGGTTCCAATCCTTTTGTGAAAAGTTGGAAAAATAGGAAGCTCAACGGCCTGCATATCTCTCTGTGATACAACAAAACCATAAACCTTAGAGCCCCCTTGGTCTCAGAATGACAGGCTCTCTAAATAGAGCAAAAGAAAGAACAAACCAACTAAAGAGAAACGGAATATTTCCTGTCATATCACTAAACAAGGCATGTCAGTCAAAGTCACCAGTGATTGTAGCCACTGCAGATGGTGAGCTGATGAGCCTTGAGGGAACCCAGGAAAGAAAGAATATCTGCCATCTAGCAGCCTCAGACTGCAGCCACTCCCATGTTGAGCCCTGAGGAAACTCAGGATGTGAAGACACTGGATACTGGCCCCAGATAGGTGAGGTGCCTATCAAAGGAATGATTTCAGTGAGCCCAGACTTGCATCTTCCCATACATAGAAAAGCTCTAAACTCCTTAACTTGAGATATCTGGTTTTCCTTTAATTAACAATAATCTTTTGCCACTCAGACTACCTGCCCTTTGTTGCAAGACTTCTTCATAATCTGGTTCCTGCCCACATCACACTGCTGCTGCTGCTGCTAAGTCACTTCAGTCGTGTCCAACTCTGTGCGACCCCATACACGGCAGCCCACCAGGCTCCTCTGTCCCTGGGATTCTCCAGGCGAGAATACTGGAGTGGGTTGCCTTACTCACCCCTCAAATCTCCCCCCCTCCTTTGAGAAGTTCTTTCAGGGTTAGTTGAGATGCTGTCTTCCAGGCTTGAAGTCCTAAAATTCTCATGGAATAAAACTTAACTCTCAACGTAAAGGCTGTGAGTATTCTTTAGACAGAAATAAAAAACCTCCCAGCCTGGCCTTTTCTGACATCCAGGCAGGTTCTCCAGGGAATCCCATGCTTGACATCTAGTGGGTAGTAGGCAGGCTGGGCTCCAGCCCAGAGAAGCACAGACTCAGGTGGGGGGGAAGTTGGAGAGAAGGGAGGAGGAGGCAGGATCTGAGGAAGGGCAAGGAGGGGTAAGGCGGACCCGCTTCCCCAGGGAGCCCGGGGTGGGGCTTAGGGGATTGCTGGGGGAAGGAAGAATAGTGGTGGGAGGAGGGAAGGGCGGGGTGAGACTGTAGGATGGGGCGGGGCCTGGGAACCCGGCTGAGCGCACAGACGCCCAGATCCTTACCGGCTTGTGCCTCTCTAAGGACAGAAGCGAAAC
>SNSB01004528.1:91067-113571 GCA_012922965.1 Capreolus pygargus | reverse complement strand
CATTCACCCCTTTCTAGTTTCCACAGAGATATTGGGATTCCTATCAATTTTCAAGAGGAGTCAGGCCTCGACCCCTTTCGAAATACTGAACTCCGTGAGCCTCTCGAAGTGTCAAGTCATGTGAGGCCCCCTGTCCAGATGAGGTGGGACTTAGGGTTTTCTCTAGGGACTGCACAGAATATTCAGACATCCCTTTATATTGGGAGAAGAAAAACGAGCCTGCATTCAAGCCACTGCAAGGAAATCCGACTTTCTTTCAATTCAGGGAATCTCGGTATCCACTGCACGTGATGCAGCAAATTCAGGGTCCCTCTCACATACCGATTGCTGAGGGAAGGCTCCTCTTGAGGTGTTGTGGGAATGTGGCCTACCTCTTTAATAGAATCCTGGGAATCAGCTCTCCTCGAGACGATATGAAGTGCATGGAGCTTTCCTCGAGTTCCTAAGCTGAAATTGGTGTTCCTATAGACTTGAGACGGGTGTCTGAGGGAATCTCTGGAGTTGCCCAAAGGAAGCCAAGCCAATCGTCCTGTATGATCTGGAATGTGGCATTGCTGTGAAGCCAAAGCAGGGGAATTAGTCGTCATTTCAAATTAATTTGGGCTACACCGAGCTATTAGACATTCCTGCGGTGACATCGGTGTCCTTCTAGAATTGTTAGGGTCTTCTGGGGGACTCTTTTTAGTTCCGTCACGCAAATCAAGGCTCCTTAGCTATTTGATTGGGAACAAGGCATTGCTCTGAACGCAATGCAGGGGAATCGGGCCTCATCTCTCAGCGAGTGGGAAGTTTCATGGTTTTTCTCGAGTTGCGGCGGGAACTTGGGGTACATTCTCGAGTTAAGGCAGGGGTAGCCATTAACAACTTTTGTTTTTTCAGCGACGTCAGGACTCCTCTCTAGTTAAGATGGACACCTCAGGAGTCTAAACTAGGCTTGGCAGAACAATACGGACGCTTCTGGAGGTGAGGCAGGAGACCGAGGGTCACTTTCTATTTAGCACAGTGATATTGGGACTCCTATCCATTTTCAAAAAGAGTCAGGCATCGTCACCTTATGAAGCATTTAATTCCGTGTGCCTCTCGAAGGGTCATAGGGCTGGGAGGCCCACTGTCCAGATGACGCTGAAACCCACGGCATTCTCCAGGGTTTCCACATGGGATTCAGACATGTCTTCATATTGTGAGATGAAAGAAGAGCCTGAATTTATGCCACTGCAGGGAAATCGGGCCTTCTTTTGAGTCAGGGCCTTTTGGGGTCCATTCCACTTGAGACAGAAAACACAGGGTTCCTCTCACATCGCTACTTCTGAGGGAAAACTCCTCTGGAGTTGCTTGTGGAAAGTTGGCTCACCTCTTCAGTCAAAGACAGGGAATCAGATCTCATCCTGGGAAGATATGGGGTGCATGGAGCTTTCCTCGAGTTACTGTACTGAAATTAACATTCATATAGACTTGAGACTGCTATCTTAGGGAATCTCTGTCGTTTGCTAAAGGAAGTCAAGCCGTTTGTTCTGTATCATGTGGAACACGGGATAGCTATGGAGTCAATGAAGGGGAAATGGGCTTCATCTCGGCTTGACTTGGGGTACACCGAGCTATTTTGCATTCCTGAGGTGACAGGAGTGTTCCTCTCATCTTGTGACAGTTTTCTTGGGGACTCTCTGGTGTTTCGTCATGCACATTGAGGCTCCTTACATGTTTGATTGGGAACACGGAATTGCTCTGCACCCAGTGCAGGGGATTCGGGCCTTAACTCCCACCAAGGGGGATGACTCATGGGATTTCTCGAGTTGCACAGGAACCTGGGGTATATTCTCGAGTTACAGCGGGGATGGACGTTCAAAACTCCACTTGGTTCAGCGAAGTCAGGATTCCTGTCTAGTTAGGACGGACACCTCAGGAAGCTAAACTAGGTTTGGCAGGATAATACAGACGCTTCTGGATGTTAGGTGGGAGACCGTTCACCCCTTTCTAGTTTCCACAGAGATAATGGGTTTCCTATCAATTTTCAAGAAGAGTCAGGCCTCGGCCCATTTCGAAATACTGAACTCCGTGGTCCTCTCGAAGTATCAAGTGATGTGAGGCCCCCTGTCCAGATGAGGTGGGACATAGAGTATTCTATAGCAACTGCACAGAATATTCAGACATCCCTTTTTATTCTGAGAAGAAAAACGAGCCTGCATTCAAGACACTGCAAGGAAATCCGACTTTCTTTTGATTCAGGGGGTCTCGGTATCCACTGCACGTGACTCAGCAAATTCAGGGTCCCTCTCACATACCGATTGCTGAGGGAAGGCTCCTCTTGAGGTGTTGTGGGAATATGGACTACCTCTTTAATAGAATCCTGGGAATCAGCTCTCCTCGAGAGTATATGGAGTGCATGGAGCTTTCCTCGAGTTGCTAAGCTGAAATTGGTGTTCCTATAGACTTGAGACGGGTGTCTGAGGGAATCTCTGGAGTTGCCCAAAGGAAGCCAAGCCTATCATCCTGTATGATCTGGAATGGGGCATTATTCTGAAGCCAAAGCAGGGGGGTTAGTCGTCATTTCAAGTTGACTTGGGCTACACTGAGCTATTTGACATTCCTGCAGTGACATCAGTGTCCTTCTAGACTTGTTAGGGACTTCGGGTGACTCTCTTTAGTTCCATCACGCAAATCAAAGCTCCTTACCTGATTGGTTGGGAACAAGGCATTGCTCTGCCCGCAGTGCAGGGGAATCGGGCCTCATCTCTCAGCGAGGGGTAAGTTTCATGGTTTTTCTCGAGTTGCGGCGGGAACCTGGGGTACATTCTCGAGTTACTTCAGGGGTAGCCATTAACAACTTTTGTTTTTTCAGCGACGTCAGGACTCCTCTCTAGTTAAGATGGACACCTCAGGAGTCTAAACTAGGCTTGGCAGAACAATACGGAGGCTTCTGGAGGTGAGGCAGGAGACCGAGGGTCACTTTCTATTTGGCACAGTGATATTGGTACTCCTATCCATTTTCAGGAAGAATCAGGCATCCTCACCATATAAAGCATTTAATTCCGTGTGCCTCTCGATGGGTCATAGGGATGTGAGGCCCCCTGTCCAGATGAGGCTGACACCTACGGCTTTCTCTAGGATCTCCACACGGGATTCAGACATGTCTTCATCTTGTGAGATGAAAGACGAGCCTGAATTTACGCCACTGCAGGGAAATCGGGCCTTTTTTTGAGTCAGAGCCTTTCGGGGTCCATTCCACTTGAGACAGAAAACACAGGGTCCCTCTCACATCGATACTGCTGAGGGAAAACTCCACTTGAGGTGCTTGTGGAAAGTTGGCTCACCTCTTCAGTCAAAGACAGGGAATCAGATCTCATCCTGGGACGTTATGGTGTGCATGGAACTTTCCTCGAGTTGCTGTACTGAAATTAATATTCATATAGACCTGAGACTGCTGTCACAGGGAATCTCTGTAGTTTGCTAAAGGAAGTCAAGCTACTTGTTCTGTATGATATGGAACACGGGATACCTATGGAGCCAATGAAGGGGAAATGGGCTTCATCTCGAGTTGACTTGGGGTACACCGAGGTATTTTACATTCCTGAGGTGACAGCAGTGTTCCTCTCGTCTTGTGACAGTTTTCTTGGGGACTCTCTTGTATTCCATCAAGCATATTGAGGCTCGTTACGTGTTTGATTGGGAACACACAATTGCTCTCCACCCGGTGCAGGGGACTCGGGCCTTAACTCCCGCCGAGGGGGACGATTCATGGGATTTCTCGAGTTGCAGCATGAACCTGGGGTATATTCTTGAGTTACAGCGGGGATGGACGTTCGAAACTCCACTTGGTTCAGCGAAGTCAGGATTCCTGTCTAGTTAGGACGGACACCTCAGGAAGCTAAATTAGGTTTGGCAGGATAATGCAGATGCTTCTGGAGGTGAGGTGGGAGACCATTCGCCCCGTTCTAGTTTCCACAGCGATATTGGGATTCCTATCAATTTTCAAGAAGAGTCAGGCCTCGGCCCCTTTTGAAATACTGAACTCTGTGGGTCTCTCGAAGTGTCAAGTGATGTGAGGCCGCCTGTCCAGATGAGGTGGGACATAGGGTTTTCTCTAGGGACTGCACAGAATATTCAGACATCCCTTTATATTTTGAGAAGAAAAACAAGCCTGCATTCAAACCACTCCAAAGAAATCTGACTTTTTTCGATTCAGGGAATCTCGGTATACACTGCACGTGACGCAGCAAATTCAGGGCCCCTCTCACATACCAATTGCTGAGGGAAAGCTCCTCTTGAGTTGTTGTGGTAATGTGGCCTACCTCTTTAATAGAATCCTGCGAATCAGCTCTCTTCGAAATGATATAGAGTGCATGGAGCTTTCCTCGGGTTCCTAAGCTGAAATTGGTGTTCCTATAGACTTGTAACGAGTGTCTGAGGGAATCTCTGGAGTAGCCCAAAGGATGCGCAGCCAATCGTCCTGTATGATCTGGAATGGGGCATTGCTCTGAAGCCAAAGCAGGGGAATTGGTGGTCATTTCAAGTTGATTTGGGCTACACCGAGCTATTTGACATTCCTGCGGTGACATCAGTGTCCTTCTAGACTTGTTAGGGACTTCTGGGGGACTCTCTTTAGTTCCATCAAGCAAATCAAGGCTCCTTAACTGTTTGATTGGGACAAGGCATTGCTCTGCTCGCAATGCAGGGGAATTGGGCCTCATCTGTCAGCGAGGGGTAAGTTTCATGGTTTTTCTCGAGTTGCGGCGGGAACCTGGGGTACATTCTCGAGTTACGGCAGGGGTAGCCATTAACAACTTTTGTTTTTTCAGCGATGTCAGGACTCCTCTCTAGTTAAGATCGACACCTCAGGAGTCTAAACTAGGCTTGGCAGAACAATACGGACGCTTTTGTAGGTGAGGCAGGAGACCGAGATTCACTTTCTATTTGGCACAGTGATGTTGCGACTCCTATCCATTTTCAAGAAGAGTCAGGCATCGTCACCCCATGAAGCATTTAATTCCGTGTGCCTCTCGAGGGGTCATAGGGATGTGAGGCCCCCTGTCCAGATGACGCTGACACCTATGGCTTTCCCTAGGGTTTCCACACAGGATTCAGACATGTCTTCATCTTGTGAGATGAAAGATGAGCCTGAATTTACGCCACTGCAGGGAAATCAGTGCTTCTTTTGAGTGACGGCCTTTCGGGACCCATTCCACTTGAGACAGAAAACACAGGGTCACTCTCACATCGCTACGGCTGAGGAAAACTCCTCTTGAGGTGCTTGTGTAAATAATGCTCACCTCTTCAGTCAAAAACAGGGAATCAGATCTCATCCTGGGACGATTTGGGGTGCACGGAGCTTTCCTCGAGTTGCTCTACTGAAATTAATATTCATATAGACTTGAGACTGCTGTCACAGGGAATCTCTGTATTTTGCTAAAGGAAGTCAAACCACTTGTTCTGTATGATGTGGAACACGGGATAGCTATGGAGCCAATGAAGTGGAAATCGGCCTCATCTCGAGTTGACATGGGGTACACCGAGCTATTTTGCATTCCTGAGGAGACAGCAGTGTTCCTCTTGTCCTGTGACAGTTTTCTTGGGGACTCTCTTGTGTTCCATCAAGCACATTGAGGCTCCTTATGTGTTTGATTGGGAAATCGGAATTGCTCTGCACCCAGTGCAGGGGATTCGGGCCTTAACTCCCGCCGAGGGGGATTACTCATGGGATTTCTCGAGTTGCAGCAGGAACCTCGGGTATATTCTCGAGTTCCAGCGGGGATGGACGTTTGAAACTCCACTTGGTTCAGCGAAGTCAGGATTCCTGTCTAGTTAGGACGGACACCTCAGGAGGCTAAACCAGGTTTGGCAGGACAATACAGTCGCTTCTGGAGGTGAGGTGGGAGAACATTCGCCCCTTTCTAGTTTCCACAGAGATATCGTGACGCCTATCAATTTTCAAGAAGAGTCAGGCCTCGGCCCCTTTCGCAATACTGAAGTCCGTGGGCCTCTCGAAGTATAAAGTGATGTGTGGCCCCCTGTCCAGATGAGGTGGGACATAGGGTTTTCTGTAGGGCCTGCACAGAATATTCAGACATCCCTTTATATTGTGAGAAGAAAAACGAGCCTTCATTCAATCCACTGCAAGGAAATCCGACTTTCTTTCAATTCAGGGAATCTCGGTATCCACAGCACGTGACTCAGCAAATTCAGGGTTCTTCTCACATACCGATTGCTGAGGGAAGGCTCCTCTTGAGGTGTTGTGGGAATGTGGCCTACCTCTTTAGTAGAATACTGGGAATCAGGTCTCCTCGAGACGATATGGAGTGCATGGAGATTTACTCGAGTTCCTAAGCTGAAAATGAAGTTCCTATAGACTTGAGACGGGTGTCTGAGGGAATCTCTGGAGTTGCCCAAAGGAAGCCAAGCCAATCGTCCTGTATGATCGGGAATAGGACATTGCTCTGAATCCAAAGCAGGAGAATTGGTCGTCATTTCAAGTGGATTTGGGCTACACCGAGCTATTTGACATTCCTGCGGTGACACACGTGTCCTTCTAGACTTGTTAGGGACTTCTGGGGGACTCTCTTTAGTTCCGTAAAGCAAATCAAGGCTCCTTACCTGTCTGATTGGGAACAAGGCACTGCTCTGCACGCAATGCAGGGGAATCTGGCCTCATCTCTCAGCGTGAGGTACGTTTCTTGGTTTTCTCGAGTTGCGGCGGGAACCTGGGGAACATTCTCGAGTTACGGCAGGGGTAGCCATTAACAACTTTTGTTTTTTCAGCGACGTCAGGACTCCTCTCTAGTTAAGATGGACACCTCAGGAGTCTAAAGTAGGCTTGGCAGAACAATACGGACGCTTCTGGAGGTGAGGAAGGAGACCGAGGTTCACCTTCTGTTTGGCACAGTGATATTGGAACTCCTATCCATTTTCAAGAATGGTCAGGCATCGTCACTTTATGAAGCATTTAATTCCGTGGGCCTCTTGAGGGGTCATAGGAATGTGAGGCCCCCTGTCCAGATGACGCTGACACCTACGGCTTTCTCTAGGTTCTCCACACGGGAATCAGTCATGTCTTCATCTTGTGAGATGAAAGACGAGCCTGAATTTACGCCACTGCAGGGAAATCGGGCCTTCTTGAGTCAGGGCCTTTCGGGGTCCATTCCACTTGAGACAGAAAACACAGGGTCCCTCTCACGTCGCTACTGCTGAGGGAAAACACCTCTGAGGTGCTTGTGGAAAGTTGGCTCACCTCTTCAGTCAAAGACAGGGAATCAGATCTCATCCTGGGACGATATGGGGTCCATGGAGCTTTCCTCGAGTTGCTGTACTGAAATTAATATTCATATAGAGTTGAGACTGCTGTCTCAGGGCATCTCTGTAGTTTGCTAAAGGAAGTCAAGCCACTTGTTCTGTATGATGTGGATCATGGGATAGCTATGGAGCCAATGAAGGGGAGATGGGCTTCATCTCGAGTTGACATGGGGTACACCGAGCTATTTTGCATTCCTGAAATGAGAGCAGTGTTCTTGTCGTCTTGTGACAGTTTTCTTGGGGACTCTCTGGTGTTCCATCAAGCATATTGAGTCTCCATACGTGTTTGATTGGGAACACGGAATTGCTCTGCACCCAGTGCAGGGGATTCGGGCCTTAACTCCTGCCGAGGGGAATGACTCATGGGATTTCTCGAGTTGCAGCGGGAACCTGCAGTATATTCTCGAGTTATAGCGGGGAAGGACGTTCGAAACTCCACTTGGTTCAGCGAAGTCAGGATTCCTGTCTAGATAGGACAGACACCTCAGGAAGGTAAACTAGGTTTGGCAGGATAATACCGACGCTTCTGTAGGTGGGGTGGGAGACCATTCGCCCCTTTCTAGTTTCCACAGAGATATTGGAATTCCTATCAATTTTCAAGAAGAGTCAGGCCTCGACCCTTTCGAAATACTGAACTCTGTGTGCCTCTCGAAGTGTCAAGTGATGTGAGGCCCCCTGTCCAGATGAGGTAGGACATACTGTTTTCTCTAAGGACTGCACAGAATATTCAGACATCCCTTTATATTGTGAGAAGAAAAATGCGCCTGCATTCAATCCACTGCAAGGAAATCCAACTTTCTTTCAATTCAGGGAATCCCGGTATCCACTGCACGTGACGCAGCAAATTTGGGGTTCCTCTCACATACCGATTGCTGAGGGAAGGCTCCTCTTGAGGTGTTGTGGGAATGTGGCCTACCTCTTTAATAGAATCCTGGGATTCAGGTCTCCTCGAGACGATATGGGGTGCATGGAGATTTACTCGAGTTCCTAAGCTGAAAATGGTGTTCCTATAGACTTGAGACGGGTGTCTGAGGGAATCTCTGGGGTTGTCCAAAGGAAGCCAAGCCAATCGTCCTGTATGATCGGGAATAGGGCATTGCTCTGAATCCAAAGCAGGAGAATTGGTCGTCATTTCAAGTGGATTTGGGCTACACCGAGCTATTTGACATTACTGCGGTCACATCAGTGTCCTTCTAGACTTGTTAGGGACTTCTGGGGGACTCTATTTAGTTCCGTCAAGCATATCAAGGCTCCTTACCTGATTGATTGGGAATAAGGCATTGCTCTGCACGCAATGCATGGGAATCGGGCCTCATCTCTCAGTGAGGGGTAAGTTTCATGGTTTTTCTCGAGTTGCGGCGGGAACCTGGGGTAGATTCTCCAGTTACGGCAGCGGTAGCCATTAACAACTTTTGTTTTTTCAGCGAATTCAGGACTCCTCTCTAGGTAAGATGGACACCTCAGGAGTCTAAACTAGGCTTGGCAGAACAATACGGACGCTTCTGGAGGTGAGGCAGGAGACCGAGGTTCACTTTCTGCTAGGCACAGTGATATTGGGACTCCTATCCATTTTCAAGAAGGGTCAGGCATCGTCACCTTATGAAGCATTTAATTCCGTGGGCCTCTCGAGGGGTCATAGGAATGTGAGGCCCCCTGTCCAGATGACGCTGACACCTATGGCTTGCTCTAGGTTTTCCACACGGGATTCAGACATGTCTTCATCTTGTGAGATGAAAGACGAGCCTGAATTTCGCCACTGCAGGGAAATCGGGCCTTCTTTTGAGTCAGGGCCTTTCGGGGTCCATTCCACTTGAGACAGAAAACACAGGGTCCCTCTCACTTCACTACTGCTGAGGGAAAACACCTCTTGAGGTGCTTGTGGAAAGTTGGCTCACCTCTTCAGTCAAAGACAGGGAATCAGATCTCATCCTGGGACGATATGGGGTCCATGGAGCTTTCCTCGAGTTGCTGTACTGAAATTAATATTCATATAGATTTGAGACTGCTGTATCAGGGAATCTCTGTAGTTTGCTAAAGGAAGTCATGCCACTTGTTCTGTATGATGTGGAACACGGGATAGCTATGGAGCCAATGAAGGGGAAATGGGCTTCATCTCGTGTTGGCTTGGGGTACTCCGAGCTATTTTGCATTCCTGAGGTGACAGCAGTGTTCCTCTCGTCTTGTGACAGTTTTCTTGGGGACTCTCTGGTGTTCCATCAAGCACACTGAGGCTTCTCACGTGTTTGATTGTTAACACGGAATTGCTCTGCACCCAGTGCAGGGGATTCGGGCCTTAACTCCCGCCGAGGGGGATGACTCATGGGATTTCTCGAGTTGCAGCAGGAACATGGGGTATATTCTCGAGTTACAGCGGGGATGGACGTTCGAAACTCCACTTGGTTCAGCGAAGTCAGGATTCCTCTCTAGTTAGGACGGACACCTCAGGAAGCTAAACTAGGTTTGGCTGGATGATACAGACGCTTCTGGAGGTGAGATGCGAGACCATTCTCCCCTCTCTAGTTTCCACAGAGATATTGGGATGCCTCTCAATTTTCAAGAAGAGTCATGCCTCGGCCCCTTTCGAAATATTGAACTCCGTGGGACTCTCGAAGTGTCAAGTGATGTGAGGCCCCCTGTCCAGATGAGGTGGGACCTCGGGTTTGCTCTAGGGACTGCAGAGAATATTCAGACATCCCTTTATATTGTGAGAAGAAAAATGAGCCTGCATTCAAGCCACTGCATGGAAATCCAACTTTCTTTCGATTCAGAGAATCTCGGTATACACTGCACGTGACCCAGCAAATTCAGGGTCCCTCTCACATACCGATTGCTGAGGGAAGCTCCCATTGAGGTGTTGTGGGAATTTGGCCTACCTCTTTAATAGAATCCTGGGAATCAGCTCTCCTCGAGACGATATGGAGTGCATGGAGCTTTCCTCGAGTTCCTAAGCTGAAACTGGTGTTCCTAAAGACTAGAGACGGGTGTCTGAGGAAATCTCTGGTGTTGCCCAAAGGAAGCCAAGCCAATCGTCCTGTGTGGTCTGGACTGGGGCATTGCTCTGAAGCCAAAGCAGGGGGATTGGTCATCATTTCAAGTTGATTTGGGCTACACCGAGCTATTTGACATTCCTGCGGTGACATCAGTGTCCTTCTAAACTTGTTAGGGACTTCTGGGGGACTCTCTTTAGTTCCGTCAAGCAAATCAAACTCCTTACCTATTTGATTGGGAACAAGGCATTGCTCTGCATGCAGTGCAGGGGAATCGGGCCTCATCTCTCAGCGAGGGGTGAGTTTCATGGTTCTTCTCGACTTGCGGCGCGAACATGGGGTACATTCTCGAGTTACGGCAGGGTTAGCCATTAACAACTTTTGTTGTTTCAGCGACGTCAGGACTCCTCTCTAGTTAAGATGGACACCTCAGGAGTCTAAACGAGGCTTGGCAGAACAATACGGACCCTTCAGGAGGTGAGGCAGGAGACTGAGGTTCACTTTCTGTTTGGCACAGTGATATTGGGACTCCTATCCATTTTCAAGAAGAGTCAGGCATCGTCACCTTATGAAGCATTTAATTCCCTGGGCCTCTCGAGGGGTCATAGGAATGTGAGGCCCCCTGTCCAGATGACGCTGACACCTACGGCTTTCTCTAGGTTCTCCACTCGGGATTCAGACATGTCTTCATCTTGTGAGATGAAAGACGAGCCTGAATTTACGCCACTGCAGGGAAATCGGGCCTTCTTTTGAGTCAGGGCCTTTCGGGGTCCATTCCACTTGAGACAGAAAACACAGGGTCCGTTTCACTTCTGTACTGCTGAGGAAAAACACCTCTTGAGGTGCTTGTGAAAAGTTGGCTCACCTCTTCAGTCAAAGACAGGGAATCAGATCTCATACTGGGACGATATGGGGTCCATGGAGCTTTCCGCGATTTGCTGTACTGATATTAATATTCATATAGAGTTGAGACTGCTGTCTCAGGGAATCTCTGTAGTTTGCTAAAGGAAGTCAAGCCACTTGTTCTGTATGATGTGGAACACGGGATAGCTATGGAGCCAATGAAGGGGAAATGGGCTTCATCTCGAGTTGACATGGGGTACACCGAGCTATTTTGCATTCCTGATGTGAGAACAGTGTTCCTGTCGTCTTGTGACAGTTTTCTTGGGGACTCCCTGGTGTTCCATCAAGCCTATTGAGTCTCCGTACGTGTTTGATTGGGAACACGGAATTGCTCTGCACCCAGTGCAGGGGATTCGGGCCTTAACTCCTGCCGAGGGGGATGACTCATGGGATTTCTCGAGTTGCAGCAGGAACCTGCAGTATATTCTCGAGTTATAGCGGGGAAGGACGTTCGAAACTCAACTTGGTTCAGCGAAGTCAGGATTCCTGTCTAGTTAGGACAGACACCTCAGAAAGCTAAACTAGGTTTGGCAGGATAATACCGACGCTTCTGGAGGTGGGGTAGGAGACCATTCGCCGCTTTCTAGTTTCCACAGAGATATTGGGATTCCTATCAATTTTCAAGAAGAGTCAGGCCTCGACCCTTTCGAAATACTGAACTCCGTGTGCCTCTCGAAGTGTCAAGTGATATGAGGCACCCTGTCCAGATGAGGTGGGACATAGTGTTTTCTCTAGGGACTGCACAGAATATTCAGACATCCCTTTATATTGTGAGAAGAAAAACGAGCCTGCATTCAAGCCACTGCAAGGGAATCCGACTTTCTTTCGATACAGGGAATCTCGGTATCCACTGCACGTGACGCAGCAAATTCAGGGTCCCTCTCACATACCGATTGCTGAGGGAAAGCTCCTCTTGTGGTGTTGTGGGAATGTAGCCACCTCTTTAATAGAATCCTGGGAATCAGCTCTCCTCGAGACGATATGGAGTGCATGGAGCTTTCCTCGAGTTCCTAAGCTGAAATTGGTGTTCCTATAGACTTGAGACGGGTGTCTGAGGGAATCTCTGGAGTTGCCCAAAGGAAGCCAAGCCAATCGTCCTGTATGATCTGGAATGGGGCATTGCTCTGAAGCCAAAGCAGGGGGATTGGTCATTATTTCAAGTTGATTTGAGCTACACCGAGCTATTTGACATTACTGCGGTGACATCAGTGCCCTTCTAGATTTCTTAGGGTCTTCTGGGAGACTCTCTTTAGTTCCATCAAGCAAATCAAGGCTCCTTACCTGTTTGATTTTGAACAAGGCATTGCTCTGCACGCAATGCAGGGGAATCGGGACTCATCCCTCAGCGAAGGGGAAGTTCCATGGTTTTTCTCGAGTTGCGGCGGGAACATGGGGTACTTTCTCAAGTTAAGGCAGGGGTAGACATTAACAACTTTTGTTTTTTCAGCGAATTCAAGACTCCTCTCTAGTTAAGATGGACACCTCAGGAGTCTAAACTAGGCTTGGCAGAACAATACGGACGCTTCTGGAGGTGAGGCAGGAGACCGAGGGTCACTTTCTATTTGGCACACTGATATTGGGACTCCTATCCATTTTCAAGAAGAGTCAGGCATCGTCACCTTATGAAGCATTTAATTCCGTGTGCCTCTCGATGGGTCATAGGGATGTGAGGCCCCCTGTCCGGATGACGCTGACCCCTATGGCTTTCTCTAGGGTCTCCACACGGGATTTAGACATGTCTTCATCTTGTGAGATGAAAGACGAGCCTGAATTTATGCTACTGCAGAAAAATCAGGCCTTCTTTTGAGTCAGGGCCTTTCGGGGTCCATTCCACTTGAGACAGAAAACAAAGGTTCCCTCTCACATCGCTACTGCGAAGGGAAAACTCCTCTTGAGGTGCTTTTGGAAAGTTGGCTCACCTCTTCAGTCAAAGACAGGGAATCAGATCTCATCCTGAGACGATATGGTGTGCATGGAGCTTTCCTCGAGTTGCTGTACTGAAATTAATATTCATATAGACTTGGGACTGGTGTCTCAGTTAAACTCTGTAGTTTCCTAAAGGAAATCAAGCCACTTGTTCTGTAAGATATGGAACACGGGATAGCTTTGGAGCCAATGAAGGGGAAATGGGCTTCATCTCGAGTTGACTTGGGGTACACCGAGCTATTTTGCATTCCTGAGGTGACAGCAGTGTTCGTCTATTCTTGTGAGAGTTTTCTTGGGGACCCTCTGGTGTTCCATCAAGCACATTGAGGCTCCTTATGTGTTTGATTGGGAACACGGAATTGCTCTGCACCCAATGCAGGGGATTCGGGCCTTAACTCCTGCCGAGGGGGATGTCTCATCGGATTTCTCGAGTTGCAGCAGGAACCTGGGGTATACTCTCGATTTACAGTGGGGATGGCCGTTCGAAACTCCACTTGGTT
Source organism: Capreolus pygargus (assembly GCA_012922965.1). Taxonomy (NCBI): domain Eukaryota; kingdom Metazoa; phylum Chordata; class Mammalia; order Artiodactyla; family Cervidae; genus Capreolus; species Capreolus pygargus. Next base: position 99,974 of record SNSB01004528.1, on the reverse strand, counting down.
CAGCGAAATCAGGATTCCTGTCTAGTTAGGATGGACACCTCAGGAAGCTAAACTAGGTTTGGCAGGATAATACAGATGCTTCTGGAGGTGAGGCGGGAGACGAAGCATAACTTCCTAGTTTCCACACAGATATTGGGATTACTATCAATTTTCAAGAAGTGTCAGACCTTGGCACCTTTTGAAGCACTGAACTCCGTGGCCCTCTCAAGGTGTCAAGGGATGTGTGGCTCACTGTCTAGATGAGGCTGGGATCTAGGGCTTTCTCTATGGACTACACAGAATATTCAAACATCCCTTTATATTGTGAGATGAAAGATGAGCCTGCATTCAAACCACTGCAAGGAAATCCGACTTTCTTTCGAGTTCGGGAATTTCGGTATCCACTGCACGTGAGTCAGCAAATTAAGGGTCCTATTCACATACCGATTGCTGAGGGAACTCTCCTCTTGAGGTGCTTGTGGGAAGCTGGCCTACCTCTTTATAGAATCCTGAGAATCAGCTCTCTTCTCAAGATGATATGGGGTGCATAGATCTTTCCTCGAGTTCCTGTGCTGAAATTGTTGTTCCTATAGACCTGAGACGGGTGTTGCAGGGAATCTCTGGAGTTGCCCAAAGGAAGCCTAGCCAATTGTCCTGTATGATGGGGAATGGGGCATTGCTCTGAAGCCAATGCAGGGGAATTGGTTGTCATTTCAAATTGATTTGGGCTACACCGAGCTATTTCACATTTCTGCGGTGACATCAATGTCCTCCTAGACCTGTGAGGGACTTCTGGGGGACTCTATGTAGTTCCGTCAAGCAAATCAAGGCTCCTTACCTGTTTGATTCGGAACAAGGCATTGCTCTTCACACTATGCAGGGGAATCGGGCCACATCTCTCAGCGAGGGGGAAAATTCATGGTGTTTCTCGAATTCCGGCGGGATCCTGGGGTACATTCTCGAGTTAGGGCAGGGGTAGCCATTAACAACTTTTGTTTTTTCTGCGACGACAGGACTCCTCTCTAGTTAAGATGGACACCTCAGAAGTCTAAATTAGGGTTGGCCGTACAATACGGACACTTCTGGAGGTGCGGCAGGAGACCGAGGTTCACTTTCTATTTGGCACAGTGATATTGGGACTCCTATCCATTTTCAAGAAGAGTCAGGCATCGTCACCTTATGAAGCATTGAATTCCATGTGCATCTCGATTATACAAAGGGATGTGAGGCCTCCGATCCAGATGAGGCGAAAACCTATGGCTTTCTCTAGGGTCTCCACAGGGGATTCAGACATGCCTTCATCTTGTGAGATGAAAGACGAGCCTGAATTTACACCACTGCAGGGAAATCGTGCCTTCTTTTGAGTCAGGACCTCTCGGGGTCCATTCCACTTGAGACAGAAAAATCTGGGTCCCTGTCACATCCCTACTGCTGAGGGAATACTCCTCTTGAGGTGCTTGTGGAAAGCTGGCAAACTTCTTCAGTCAAAATCTGGGAATCGGCTCTCATATTGGGACAATATGGGGTGCATGGAGCTTTCCTCGGGTTGCTGTACTGAAATTAATATTCATATAGACTTGAGACTAATTCTCAGTTAATCTCTGTAGTTTCCTAAAGAAGTCAAGCCACTTGTTCTGTATGATGTGGAACACGGGATATCTATGGAGATAATGAAGGGGAAATGGGCTTCATCTCGAGTTGAGTTGGGTACACCGAGCTATTTTGCATTCCTGAGGTGACAGCAGTTTTCCTCTCATCTTGTGACAGTTTTCCTGGGGACTCTCTGGTGTTACATCAAGCACATTGAGGCTCCTTATGTGTTTGATTGGGAAAACGGAATTGCTCTGCACGCAATGCAGGGGATTCGGGACTTAACTCCCGCCGAGGGGGATGTCTCATGGGATTTCTCGAGCTGCAGCAGGAACCTGGGCTATATTCTCGAGTTACAAAGGGGATGGCCGTTCGAAACTCCACTTAGTTCAGCGACGTCAGGATTCCTGTCTAGTTAGGACGGACACCTCAGGAAGCTAAACTAGGTTTGGCAGGATAATACAGATGCTTCTGGAGGTGAGTTGGGAGACCAAGCTTCCCTTTCTAGTTTCCACAGTGATATTGGGATTCCTATCAATTTTCATGAAGTGTCAGGCCTCCGCACCTTTTTAAGCACTGAACTCCGTGGGCCTCTCGAGGTGTCAAGGGATGTGAGGCCCACTGTCTAGATGAAGCTGGGACCTAGGGCTTTTTCTAGGGTCTACACAGAATATTCAGACATCCCTTTATATTGTGAGATGAAAGACAAGCCTGCATTCAACCCACTGCAAGGAAATCCGACTTCCTTTTGAGTCAGGGAATTTCAGTATCCACTGCAAGTGAGGCAGCAAATTCAGGGTTGCTCTCACATACCGATTGCTGAGGGAAGGCTCCTCTTGAGGTGCTTGTGGGAACGTGGCCTACCTCTTTAATAGAATCCTGGGAATCAGCTCTCTTCTCGAGATGATATGGGGTGCATGGAGCTTTCCTCCACTTCCTGTGCTAAAATTGGTGTTCCTATAGACTTGAGACGGGTGTTTCAGGGAATCTGTGGAGTTGCTCAAAGGAAGCCAAGCCATTTGTCCTGTATGATGGGGATTGGGGCAGTTCTCTGAAGCCAAAGCAGGGGAATTGGTCATCATTTCAAGTTGATTTGGGCTACACCGAGCTGTTTCACATTTCTGCTGTGACATCAGTGTCCTTCTAGACTTGTGAGGGACTTCTGGGGGACTCTATGTAGTTCCGTCAAGCAAATCAAGGCTCCTTACCTGTTTGATTGTGAACAAGGCATTGCTCTGCACGCTATGCAGGGGAATCGGGCCTCATCTCTCAGCGAGGGGTGTTTCATGGTGTTTCTCGAGTTGCGGCGGGATCCTGGGGTACATTCTTGAGTTATGGCAGGGGTAGCCATTAACAACTTTTCTTTTTTCTGCGACGACAGGACTCCTCTCTAGTTAAGATGGACACCTCAGAAGTCTAAATTAGGGTTGGCCGTACAATACGGACGCTTCTGGATGTGAGGCAGGAGACCGAGGTTCACTTTCTATTTGGCACAGTGATATTGGGACTCCTATCCATTTTCAAGAAGAGTCAGGCATCGTCACCTTATCAAGCACTGAATTCCGTGTGCCTCTCGAGGGTACAAAGGGATGTGAGGCCCCCGGTCCAGATGAGGCGAAAACCTATGGCTTTCTCTAGGGTCTCCACAGGGGATTCAGACATGCCTTCATCTTGTGAGATGAAAGACGAGCCTGAATTTAAGCCACTGCAGGGAAATCGTGCCCTCTTTTGAGTAAGGCCCTCTCGGGGTCCATTCCACTTGAGACAGAAAACTCAGGGTCACTGTCACATCCCTACTGCGGAGGGAATACTCCTCTTGAGGTGCTTGTGGAAACCTGGCACACCTCTTCAGCCAAAGTCTGGGAATCGGCTCTCATATTGGGACAATATGGGGTGCATGGAGCTTTCCTCGAATTGCTGTACTGAAATTAATATTCATATAGACTTGAGACTGATGTCTCAGTTAATCTCTGTAGTTTCCTAAAGAAGTCAAGCCACTTGTTCTGTATGATGTGGAACACGGGATACCTATGGAGATAATGAAGTGGAAATGGGCTTCATCTCGAGTTGACTTGGGGTATACTGAGCTATTTTGCATTCCTGAGGTGACAGCAGTTTTCCTCTCATCTTGTGACAGTTTTCCTGGGGACTCTCTGGTGTTCCATCAAGCACATTGAGGTTCCTTATGTGTTTGATTGGGAAAACGGAATTGCTCTGCACCCAATGCATGGGATTCGGGCCTTAACTCCCGCCGAGGGGGATGTCTCGTGGGATTTCTCGAGTTGCAGCAGGAACCTGGGGTACATTCTCACGTTACATTGGCAATGGCCGTTCGAAACTACACTTGGTTCAGCGAAGTCAGGATTCCTGTCTACTTAGGACGGACACCTCAGGAAGCTAAACTAGGTTTGGCAGGATAATACAGACGCTTCTGGAGGTGAGGTTGGAGACCAAGCATCCCTTTCTAGTTTCCCCAGAGATATTGGGGTTCCTATCCATTTTCAAGAAGTGTCAGGCCTCGGCACCTTTTGAAGCACTGAACTCCTTGGGCCTCTCGAGGTGTAAAGGGATGTGAGGCCCACTGTGTAGAAGAGGCTGGGACCTAGGGCTTTCCCTAGGGACTGCACAGAATTTTCAGACATCCCTATATATTGTGAGATGAAAGACGAGCCTGCATTCAAGCCACTGCAAGGAAATGCGACTTTCTTACGAGTCAAGGAATCTCTGTATCCACTGCACTTGAGGCATCAAATTCAGGGTCCGTCTCACATACCATTTCCTGAGGGAAGACTCCTCTTGAGGTGCTTGTGGGAAGGTGGCCTACATGTTTAATAGAATCCTGGGAATCAGCTCTCTTCTCGAGATGATACGGGGTGCGTGGACCTTTCCTCGAGGTCCTGAGCTGAAATTGGTGTTCCTATAGACTTGAGACGTGTGTATCAGGGAAGCTTTGGAGCTGCCAAAGGAAGCCAATCCATTTGTCCTGTATGATGGGGAATGCGGCATTGCTCTGAAGCCAATGCAGGGGAATTCATCATCATTTCAAGTTGATTTGGGATACACCGAGCTATTTCACATTCCTGCGGTGACATCACTGCCCTTCTAGCCTTGTGAGGGACTTCTGGGTTACTCTCTGTAGTTCTGTCAAGCAAATCAAGGTGCCTTACATGTTTGATTGGGAACAGGGCATTGCTCTGCAGGCAATGCAGGGGAATCCAGCCTCATATCTCAGCGAGGGGGAGGTTTCATGGTTTTTCTCGAGTTGCGGCGGGAACCTGGGGTACATTCTCGAGTTACGGCAGGGGTAGCCATTAACAACTTTTGTTTTTTCAGCGATGTCAGGACTCCTATCTAGTTAAAGTGGACACCTCAGGAGTCTAAACTCGGCTTGGAAGAACAATACGGACGCTTCTGGAGGTGAGGCAGGAGCCCGAGTTATACTTTCTATTTGGCACAGTGATATTTTGACTTCTATCCATTTTCTAGAAGAGTCAGGCATCGTCACCTTATGAAGCATTGAATTCCGTGTGCCTCTCGAGGTTTCAAAGGGATGTGAGGTCCCCTGTCCAGATGAAGCGGAAACCGATGGCTTTCTCTAGGGTCACCACAAGGGATGCAGACATGCCTTCATCTTGTGAGATGAAAGATGAGCCTGAATTTAAGCCAGTGCAGGGAAATCTTGCCTTCTTTAGAGTCAGGGCCTCTCAGGGTCCATTCCACTTGAGACAGAAAACACATGGTCCCTCTTACATCCCTACTGCTGCAGGAAAACTCCTCTTGAGGTGCTTGTGGAAAGCTGGCACACCTCTTCAGTCAAAGACTGGGAATCGGCTCTCATCTTGGGACGATATGGGGTGCATGGAGCTTTCCTCGAGTTGCTGTACTGAAATTGATATTCATATAGACTTGAGACTGGTGTCTCAGTTAATCTCTGCAGTTTCCTAAAGGAAGTCAAGCCAGTTCTTCTGCATGATGTGGAACACGGGAGAGCTATGGAGCCAATATAGGGGAAATGGGTTTCATCTCAATATGACCTGGGGTACACCAAACAATTTTGCATTCCTGAGGTGATAGCAGTGTTCGTCTCCTCTTGTGACAGTGGTATTGGGGACTCTCTGGTGTTCCATCAAGCACATTGAGGATCCTTACGTGTTTTATTGGCAACACGGAATTGCTCTGCACCCAATGCAGCGGATTCGGGCCTGATCTTCCACCGAGGTGGATGTCTCATGGGATTTCTCGAGTTGTGGCAGGAACCTGGGGTATATTCTCGAGTTACAGTGGGGAGAGCCGTTTGCACTTTGTTCAGCGAAGTCAGGACTCCTGTCTAGTTAGGACGGACACCTCAGGAATCTAAACTAGGTTTGGCAGGATAATACAGATGCTTCTGGAGGTGAGGTGGGAGACCAAGCGTCCCTTTCCAGTTTCCACAGAGATATTGGGATTCTTATCAATTTTCAAGATCAGTCAGGCCTCAGCACCTTTTGAAGCATTGAACTCCGTCGGCCTCTCGAGGTGTCAAGGGATGTGAGGCCACCTTTCCAGATGAGGCTGGGACCTAGCGATTTCTCTAGGGACTGCACAGAAGATTCAGGCATGCCTTTATCTGGTGAGATGAAAGACGAGCCTGCATTCAAGCCACTGCAAGGAAATCCGCCTTTCTTTCGAGTCAGGGAATGTCGGTATCCACTGCACGTGAGGCAGCAAATTCAGGGTCCCTCTCATAAACCAATTGCTGAGGAAGGGTCCTCTTGAGGTGCTTGTGGAAATGTGGCCTACCTGTTTAATAGAATCCTGGGAATCAGCTCTCTTCTCGATATGATATGGGGTGCATGGAGCTTTCCTCGAGTTCCTGTGCTGAAATTGGTGTTCCTATAGACTTGAGACAGGTGTCTCAGGGAATCTCTGGAGTTGCCCAAAGTAAGCCAAGCCAACTGTCCTGTATGATGGGAAACGGGGCATTGCTCTGAACCAATGCAGGGGAATTGGTCATCATTTCAAGTTTATTTGGGCAACACTGAGCTATTTCACATTCCTGCGGTGACATCAGTGCCCTTCTATACTTTCGAGGACTTCTGGGGACTCTCTGTAGTTCCGTCAAGCAAATAAAGACTCCTTACCTGTTTGATTGGGAACAAGGCACTGGTCTGCACACAATGTAGGGGAATCGGGACTCATCTCTCAGGGAGGGGGAAGTTTCATGGTTTTTCTCGAGTTGTGGCGGGAACATGGGTTACATTCCCGTGTTTCGGCAGGGGTAACCATTAACAACTTTTTTTTTCTTCAGTGACATCAGGACTGCTCTCTAGTTAAGATTGACACTTCAGGAGTCTGAACTAGGCTTAGCAGAACAATATGGACACTTCTGAACGTGAGGCAGGAGACCGAGGTTCACTTTCTATTTGGCACAGTGATATTGGGACTCCTATCCATTTTCTAGAAGAGTCAGGCATCGTCACCTTATGAGGCATTGAATTCCGTGTGCCTCTCGAGGGGGTGAAAGGGATGTGAGGCCCCCTGTCCAGATGAGGCAGAAACCTATGGCTTTCACTAGGGTCTCCAAAGGGGTTTCAGACATGCCTTCATCTTGTGAGATGAAAGAGGAGCCTGAATTTAAGCCAGTGCAGGGAAATTGTGCCTTCTTTTGACTCAGGTCCTCTCGGGGTCCATTCCACTTTAGACGGAAAAGACAGGGTCCCTCTCACATCCCTACTGCTGAGGGGAAACTCCTCTTGAGGTGTTTGTGGAAAGCTGCCACACTTCTTCAGTCAAAGACAAGGAATGAACTCTCATCTTGGGACAATATGGGGTGCATGGAGTTTTCCTCAAGTTGCTGTACTGAAATTAGTATTCATATAGACTTGAGAATGATGTCTCATTTAATCACTGTACTTTCCTAAAGGAAGTCAAGCCACTTGTTCTGTATGGTGTGGAACACGAGAGAGCTACGGAGCCAATGAAGGGGAAATGGGCTTCACCTCGATTTGACTTGGGGTACACCGAGCTATTTTGCATTCCTGAGGTGACAGCATTGTTCCTCTCATCTTGTGACAGTCTTCTTGGGGACTCTCTGGTGTTCCATCAAGCACATTGAGGCTCCTTACATGTTTGATTGAGAACACGGAATTGCTCTACACCCATGGCAGTAGATTCGGGACATAACTCCTGCCGAGGGGGATGTCTCATGGGATTTCTTGATTTGCAGCAGGAACCTGGGGTATATTCTTGAGTGACAGCGGGGATGGCCGTTCGAAACTCAACTTGGTTCTGCGAAGTCAGGATTCCTGTCTAGTTAGGATGGACACCTCGGGAAGCTAAACTAGGCTTGGCAGGATAATACAGACGCTTCTGGAGGTGACGTGGGAGCCCAAGCGTCCCTTTCTAGTTTTAACAGAGGTATTGGGATTCCTATCAATTTTCAAGAAGTGTCAGGCTTCGGCACCTTTTGAAGCACTGAACTCCATGGGCCTCTCGACGTGTCAAGGGATGTGAGGCCCACTGTCTAGATGAGGCTGGGACATAGGGCTTTCTCTAGGGACTGCACAGAATATTCAGACATCCCTTTATATTGTGAGATGCAAGACGAGCCTGCATTCAAGCCACTGCAAGGAAATCCGTGTTTCTTTCGAGTCAGGGAATCTCGGTATCCACTTCACATGAGGCAGCAAATTCAGGGTTCCTCTCACATACTGATTGCTGAGGGAAGGCTCCTCTTGAGGTGCTTGTTTGAAGGTGGCCTACCTGTTTAATAGAATCCTGGGAATCAGCTCTCTTCTTGCGGTGATATGGGGTGCATGGAGGTTTCCTCGAGTTCCTGTGCTGAAATTGGTGTTCCTATTGACTTAAGACGGGTGTCTGAGGGAATCTCTGGAGTTGCCCAAAGGAAGCCAAGCCAATCGTCCTGTATGATCTGGAATGGGGCATTGCTCTGAAGCCAAAGTAGGGGAATTGTTCGTCATTTCAAGTTGATTTGGGCTACACCGAGCTATTTGACATTCCTGCGGTGACATCAGTGCCCTTCTAGACTTGTTAGGGACTTCTGGGGGACTCTCTTTAGTTCCGTCAAGCAAATCAAGGCTCCTTACCTGTTTGATTGGGAACAAGGCACTGCTCTGCATGCAATGCAGGGGAATCGGGCCTCATCTCTCAGCGAGGGGTAAGTTTCATGGTTTTTCTCGAGTTGCGGCGGGAACCTAGGGTACATTCTCGAGTTACGGCAGGGGTAGGCATTAATAACTTTTGTTTTTTCAGCGAAGTCAGGACTCCTCTCTAGTTAAGATGGACACCTCAGGAGTCTAAACTAGGTTTGGCAGAACAATACGGACGCTTCTGGAGGTG
>SNSB01004528.1:0-23691 GCA_012922965.1 Capreolus pygargus | reverse complement strand
TCAGGGGTAGCCATTAACAACTTTTGTTTTTTCAGCGACGTCAGGACTCCTCTCTAGTGAAGATGGACACCTCAGGAGTCTAAACTAGGCTGGGCAGAACAATACGGACGCTCCTGGAGGTGAGGCAGGAGACCGAGGTTCACTTTCTTTTTGGCACAGTGATGTTGGGACTCCTATCCATTTTCAAGAAGAGTCAGGCATGGTCACTTTATGAAGCATTTAATTCCGTGTGCCTCTCAAGGGGTCATAGGGATGTGAGGCCCCCTCTCCAGATGACGCTGACACCATCGGCTTTCTCTAGGGTCTCCACACGGGATTCAGACATATCTTCATCTTGTGAGATGAAAGACGAGCCTGAATTTACACCACTGCAGGGAAATCGGGCCTTCTTTTGAGGCAGGGCCTTTCAGGGTCCATTCCACTTGAGACAGAAAACACAGGGTCCCTCTCACATTACTACTGCTGAGGGAAAACGCCTATTGAGGTGCTTGTGGAAAGTTGGCTCACCTCTTCAGTCAAAGACAGGGAATCAGATCTCATCCTGGGACAATATGGTGTGCATGGAGCTTTCCTCGAGTTGCTGTGCTGAAATTAATATTCATATCGACTTGAGACTGCTGTCTCAGGGAATCTCTGTACTTTGCTAAAGGAAGTCAAGCCACTTGTTCTGTAGGATTTGGAACACGGGATAACTATGGAGACAATGAAGGGGAAACAGGCTTCATCTCGAGTTGACCTGGGGTACACCGAGTTATTTTGCGTTCCTGAGGTGACAGCAGTGTTCCTCTCGTCTTGTGACAGTTTTCTTGGGGACTCTCTGGTGTTCCATCAAGCACATTGAGGCTCCTTATGTGTTTGATTGGGAACACAGAATTGCTCTGCACCCAGTGCAGGGGATTTGGGCCTCAACTCCCGCCGAGTGGTATGACTCATGGGAATTCTCGAGTTGCAGCAGTAACCTGGGTTATATTCTCGAGTTACAGCGGGGATGGACGTTCGAAATTTGACTTGGTTCAGCGAAGTCAGGATTCCTGTCTAGTTAGGAGAGACACTTCAGGAAGCTAAACTAGGTTTGGCAGGATAATACAGACGCTTCTGGAGGTGAGGTGGGAGACCATTCACCCCTTTCTATTTTCCACAGAGATATTGGGATGCCTATCAATTTTCAAGAAGAGTCAGGCCTCGGTCCCTTTCGAATTACTGAAATCCGTGGGCCTTTCGAAGTGTCAAGTGGTGTGAGGCCCCCTGTCCAGATGAGGTGGGACATAGGTTTTTCTCTAGGGACTGCACAGAATAGTCAGACAGCCCTTTGTATTGTGAGAAGAAAAACGAGCCTGCATTCAAGCCACTGCAAGGAAATCTGACTTTCTTTCGATTCAGGGAATCTCGGTATCCACTGCACGTGACGCAGCAAATTCAGGGTACCTCTCACATTCCATTTGCTGAGGGAATATTCCTCCTGAGGTGTTGTGGGAATGTGGCCTACCTCTTTAATAGAATCCTGGGAATCAGCTCTCCTCGAGGCGATATGGAGTGCATGAGCTTTCCTCGAGTTCCTAAGCGGAAATTGGTGTTCCTATAGACTTGAGACGGGTGTCTGAGGGAATCTCTGTAGTTGCCCAAAGGAAGCCAAGCCAATCGTCCTGTATGATCTGGAATGGGGCATTGCTCTGAATCCAAAGCTGGGGAATTGGTCGTCATTTCAAGTTGATTTGGGCTAGACCGAGCTATTTGACATTTCTGCGGTGACATCAGTGTCCTTCTAGACTTGTTAGGGACCTCTGGGGTACTCTCTTTAGTTCCGTCAAGCAAATCAAGGCTCCTTACATGTTTGATTGGGAAGAAGGCATTGCTCTGAACGCAATGCAGGGGAATCGGGCCTCATCTCTCAGGGAGGGGTAAGTTTCATGGTTTTTTTCGAGTTGCGGCGGGAACCTGGGGTACATTCTAGAGTTACAGCAGGGGTAGCCATTAACAACTTTTGATTTTTCAGTGACGTCAGGACTCCTCTCTAGTGAAGATGGACACCTCAGGTGTCTAAACGAGGCTGGGCAGAATAATACGGACGCTTCTGGAGGTGAGGCAGGAGACCGAGGTTCACTTTCTATTTGGCACAGTGATGTTGGGACTCCTATCCATTTTCAAGAAGTGTCAGGCATCGTCACCTTATGAAGCATTTAATTCCGTGTGCCTCTCGAGGGGTCATAGGGATGTGAGGCCCCCTCTCCAGATGACGCTGACACCTACGGCTTTCTCTAGGGTCTCCACACGGGATTCAGACATGTCTTCATCTTGTGAGATGAAAGACGAGCCTGAATTTACACCACTGCAGGGAAATCGGGCCTTCTTTTGAGTCAGGATCTATCGGGATCCATTCCACTTGAGACAGAAAACACAGGGTCCCTCTCACATCGCTACTGCTGAGGGAAAACGCCTCTTGAGGTGCTTGTGGAATGTTGGCTCACCTCTACAGTCAAAGACAGGGAATCAGATCTCATCCTGGGACGATATGGGGTGCATGGAGCTTTCTTCGAGTTGCTGTACTGAAACTAATATTCATATAGACTTGAGACTGCTGTCTCAGGGAACTCTGTAGTTTGCTAAAGGAAGTCAAGCCACTTGTTCTGTATGATGTCGAACACGGGATAGCTGTGGAGCAAATGAAAGGGAAATGGGCTTCATCTCGAGTTGTCTTGTGGTACACCGAGCTATTTTGCATTCCTGAGGTGACAGCAGTGTTCCTCTCATCTTGTGACAGTTTTCTTGGGGACTCTCTCGTGTTCCACCCAGCACATTGAGGTTCCTTACGTGTTTGATTGGGAACACGGAATTGCTCTGCACCCAGTGCAGGGGATTCGGGCCTTAACTCCCGCCGAGCGGGATGACTCATGGGATTTCTCGAGTTGCAGCAGGAACCTGGGGTATATTCTCGAGTTACAGCGGGGATGGACGTTCGAAACTCCACTTGGTTCAGCGAAGTCAACATTCCTGTGTATTTAGGACGGACACTTCCGAAGCTAAACTAGGTTTGGCAGGATAATACAGACGCTTCTGGAGGTGAGGTGGGAGACCATTCGCCCCTTTCTAGTTTCCACAGAGATATTGGGATTCCTATCAATTTTCAAGAAGAGACAGGCCTCGGCCCCTTTCGAAATACTGAACTCCGTGGGCCTCTCGAAGTGTCAAGTGATGTGAGCCCCCTGTCCAGATGAGGTGGGACATAGGGTTTTCTCTAGGGAATGCACAGAATATTCAGGCATCCCTATATATTGTGAGAGAAAAACGAGCCTGCTTTCAAGCCACTGCAAGGAAATCCGACTGTCTTTCGATTAAGGGAATCTCGGTATCCACTGCACGTGACACAGCAAATTCAGGGTCCCTCTCACATACTGATTGCTGAGGGAAGTCTCCTCTTGAGGTGTTGTGGGAATGTGGCCTAAATTTTTAGTAGAATCCTGGGAATCAGCTCTCCTCGAGACGATATGGAGTGCATGGAGCTTTCCTCGATTATCTAAGCTGAAATTCGTGTTCCTATAGACTTGAGACGGGTGTCTGAGGGAATCTCTGGAGTTGCCCAAAAAGCCAAGCCAATCGTCCCGTATGATCTGGAATGGGGCATTGCTCTGAAGCCAAAGCAGGGGGATTGGTCATCATTTCAATTTGATTTGGGCTACACCGAGCTATTTGACATTCCTACGGTGACTTCAGTGTCCTTCTAGACTTGTTAAGGACTTTGGGGACTCTCTTTAGTTCCGTCAAGCAAATCAAGGCTCCTTACCTGTTTGATTGGGAACAAGGCATTGCTCTGCATGCAATGCAGGGGAATCGGGCCGAATCTCTCAGCGAGGGTTAAGTTTCATGGTTTTTCTCGTCTTGCGGCGGGAAACTGGGGTACATTCTCGAGTTACGGCAGGCGTAGCCATTAACAACTTTTGTTTTTTCAGCGACCTCGGGACTCCTCTCTAGTTAAGATGGACACCTCAGGAGTCTATACTAGGCTTGGCAGAACAATTCGGACACTTCTTGAGATGAGGCAGGGGACCGAGTTTCACTTTCTATTTGGCACAGTGATATTGGGACGCTTATCCATTTTCAAGAAGAGTGAGGCATCGTCACCTTATGAAGAATTTAATTCCGTGTGCTTCTCGAGGTTTCATAGGGATGTGAGGTCCCCTGTCCAGATGACGCTCACACCTACGGCTTTCTCTTGTGTCTCCACACGGGATTCAGACATGTCTTCATCTTGTGAGATGAAAGACGAGCCTGAATTTACACCTCTGCAGGGAAAACGGGCCTTCTTTTGAGGCAGGGCCTTTCGGGGTCCATTCCAATTGAGACAGAAAACACAGGGTCCCTCTCACATCGCTACTGCTGAGGGAAAACGCCTCTTGAGGTGCTTGTGGAAAGTTGACTCACCTCTTCCGTCAAAGACAGGGAATCAGCTCTCATCCTGGGACGATATGAGGTGCATGGAGCTTTCCTCGAGTTGCTGTACTGAAATTAATATTCATATAGACTTGAGACTGCTGTTTCAGGGAATCTTTGTAGTTTGCTAAAGGAAGTGAAGCCACTTATTCTGTTTGATGTGGAACACGGGATAGCTATGGATCCAATGAAGGGGAAATGGGCTTCATCTCGAGTTGACTTGGGGTACACCGAGTTATTTTGCATTCCTGAGGTGACCGCAGTGTTCCTCTCGTCTTGTGACAGTTTTCTTGGGGACTCTCTGGTGTTCCATCAAGCACATTGAGGCTCCTTACGTGTTTGATTGGGAACTCGGAATTGCTCTGCACCCAGGACAGGGGATTCGGGCCTTAACTCCCGCCGAGGGGGATGACTCATGGGATTTCTCGAGTTGCAGCAGGAACCTGGGGTATATTCTCGAGTTACAGCGGGTTTGGACGTACGATACTCTGCTTGGTTCAGTGAAGTCAGGAATCCTGTCTAGTTAGGACGGACACCGCAGGAAGCTAAACTAGGTTTGGCAGCATAATACAGATGCTTCTGGAGGTGAGGTAGGAGACCATTTGCCACTTTCTAGTTTCCACAGAGATATTGGGATTCCTATCAATTTTCAAGAAGAGTCAGGCCTCGGGCCCTTTCGAAATACTGAACTCCGTGGGCCTCTCGAAGTGTCAAGTGATGTGAAGCACCCTGTCCAGATGAGGTGGGACATAGTGTTTTCTCTGGGGACTGCCCAGAATATACAGACATCCCTTTGTATTGTGAGAAGAAAAACGAGCCTGCATTCAAGCCACTGCAAAGAAGTCGACTTTCTTTCGATTCAGGGAATCTCGGAATCCACTGCACGTGACGCAGCAAATTCAGGGTCTCTCTCACATACCCATTGCTGAGGGAAGGCTCTTCTTGAGGTGTTGTAGGAATGTGGCCTACCTCTTTAATAGAATCTTGGGAATCAGCTCTCCTCGAGACGATATGGAGTGCATGGAGCTTTCCTCGAGTTCCTAAGCTGAAATTGGTGTTCCTATAGACTTGAGATGGGTGTCTGAGGGAATCTCTGGAGTTGCCCAAAAGAAGCCAAGCCAATCGACCTGTATGATCTGGAATGGGGCATTGCTCTGAAGCCAAAGCAAGGGAATTGGTTGTCATTTCAAGTTGATTTGGGCTACACCGAGCTATTTGCCATTCCTGCGGTGACAACAGTGTCCTTCTAGACTTGTTAGGGACTTCTGGTGGACTCTCTTTAGTTCCGTCAAGCAAATCAAGGCTCCATACCTGTTTGATTGGGAATAAGGCATTGCTCTGCACGCAATGCAGGGGAATCGGGCCTCATCTCTCAGCGAGGGGGAAGTTTCACGGTTTTTCTCGAGTTGCAGCGGGAAACTGGGGTACATTCTTGAGTTACCCTGGGGTAGCCTTTAACAACTTTTGTTTTTTCAGCGACGTCAGGACTCCTATCTAGTTAAGATGGACACCTCAGGAGTCTAAACTAGGCTTGGCAGAACAATACGGACGCTTCTGGAGGTGAGGCAGGAGACCGAGGTTCACTTTCTTTTTTGTCACAGTGATATTGGGACTCCTATCCATTTCCAGGAAGAGTCAGTCATCGTCACCTTATGAAGCATTTAAACCCGTGTGCCTCTCGATGAGTCATAGGGATGTGAGGCCCCCTGTCCAGATGAGGCTGATGCCTACGGCTTTCTCTAGGTTCTCCGCATGGGATTCAGACTGTCTTCATCTTGAGAGATGAATGGCGAGCCTGAATTTATGCCACTGCAGGGAAATCGGGATTTCTTTTGAGTCAGGGCGTTTCGGGGTCCATTCTACTTGAGACAGAAAACAGAGGGTCCCTCTCACATCGCTACTGCTGAGGGAAAACTCCTCTTGAGATGCTTGTGGAAAGTTGGCTCACCTCTTCAGTCAAAGACAGGGAATCAGATCTCATCCTGGGACGATATGGGGTGCATGGAGCTTTCCTCGAGTTGCTGTAGTGAAATTAATATTCATATAGACTTGAGACTGCTGTCTGAGGGAATGTCTGTAGTTTGCTAAAGGAAGTGAAGCCACTTATTCTGTATGATGTGGAAGACGGGATAGCTATGGAGCCAATGATGGGGAAATGGGCTTCATCTCGAGTTGACTTGGGGTACACCGAGCTATTTTGCATTCCTGAGGTGACAGCAGTGTTCGTCTCGTCTTGTGAAAGTTTTCTTGGGGACTCTCTGGTGTTCCATCAAGCACATTGAGGCTTCTTACGTGTTTGATTGATAACACGGAATTGCTCTGAACCCAGTGCAGGGGATTCGGGCCTTAACTCCCGCTGAGCGGGATGACTCATGGGATTTCTCAAGTTGCAGCAGGATCCTGGGGTATATTCTCGAGTTACAGAGGGGATATACGTTCGAAACTCCACTTGGTTCAGCGAAGTCAGGATTCCTGTCTAGTTAGGACGGACACCTCAGGAAGCTAAACTAGGTTTCGCAGGATAATACAGACGCCTCTGGAGGTGAGGTGGGAGTCCATTTGCCCCTTTCTAGTTTCCACAGACATATTGGGATTCCTATCAATTTTCGAGAAGAGTCAGGCCTCGGCCCCTTTCGAAATACTGAACTCCGTGGGCCTCTCGAAGTGTCAAGTGATGTGAGGCCCCCTGTCCAGATGAGTTGGGACATAGGGTTTTCTCTAGGGAGTGCACAGAATATTCAGACATCCCTTTAAATTGTGAGAAGAAAAACCAGCCTGCATTTAAGCCACTGCAAAGAAATCCGACATTCTTTCGATTCAGGGAATCTCGGTATCCACTGCCCGTGACGCAGCAAATGCAGGGTCCCTCTCACATATGAATTGGTGAGGGAAGGCTCCTCTTGAGGTATTGTGGGAATGTGGCCTACCTCTTTAATAGAATTTTGGGAATCAGCTCTCCTCGAGACGATATTGAGTGCATGGAGCTTTAATCGAGTTCCTAAGCTGAAACTGGTGTTCTTATAGACTTGAGACGGGTGTCTGAAGGAATCTCTCGAGTTTTCAGGAATCCAAGTCAATCGTACTCTATGATCTGGAATGGGACATTGCTCTGAACCCAACACAGGGGGATTGGTCGTCATTTCAAGTTGATTTTGGCTCCCCGAGCTATTTGACATTCCTGCGGTGCCATCAGGTTCCTTCTAGACGTGTTAGGGACTTCTGGGGGACTCGCTTTAGTTCCGTCAAGCAAATCAAGGCTCCTTACCTGTTTGATTGGGAACAAGGCATTGCTCTGTACGCAGGGCAGGGGAATCGCACCTCATCTCTCAGCCAGGGGGAAGTTTCATGGTTTTTCTTGAGTTGGGGCGGGAACCTGGGGTAAATTGTCGAGTTACGGCATTGGTAGCCATTAACAACTTTTGTTTTTTGAGCGACGTCAGGACTCCTCTCTAGTTAAGATGGACACCTCAGGAGTCTAAACTAGGCTTGGCAGAACAATACGGACACTTCTGGAGGTGAGGCAGGAGACCGAGATTCACTTTCTATTTGGCACAGTGATGTTGGGACTCCTATCCATTTCCAAGAAGAGTCAGGCATCGTAACCTTATGAAACATTTAATTCCGTGTGCCTCTCGAGGGGTCATAGGGATGTGAGGTCCCCTGTCCAGATGACGCTGATGCCTCTGGCTTTGTCTAGGGTCTCCACACGGGATTCAGACACGTCTTCATCTTGTGAGATGAAAAACGAGCCTGAATTTACGCCACTGCAGGGAAATCGGGCCTTCTTTTGAGTCAGGGCCTTTCGGGGTCCATTCCACTTGAGACAGAAAACACAGGGTCCCTCTCACATCGCTACTGCTGAGGGAAAACTCCTCTTGAGGTGCTTGTGGAAAGCTGGCACACCTCTTCACTCAAAGGCAGGGAATCAGCTCTCATCTTGGGACGATATGGGGTGCATGGAGCTTTCCTCTAGTTGCTGTACTGAAATTAATATTCATATAGACTTGAGACTGGTGTTTCAGTTAATCTCTGTAGTTTCCCAAAGCAATTCAAGCCTCTTGTTCTGTATGGTGTGGAACACGGGAGAGCTATGGAGCCAATGAAAGGAAAATGGCTTCACCTCGAGTTGACTTGGGGTATACCAAGCTATTTTATATTGCTGACGTGACAGCAGTGTTCCTCTCGTCTTGTGACAGTTTCTTAGGGACTCTCTGATGTTCCATCAAACACATTGAGGCTCATTACGTGTTTGATTGGGAACACGGAATTGCTCTGTACCCAATACAGGACATTTGGGCCTTATCTCCTGCCGATGGGGATGTCTCACGGGATTTCTCGAGTTCCAGCAGGAACCTAGAATATATTCTCTAATTACAGAAGGGATGGACGTTCGAAACTTCTCTTGATTCACCAAAGTTAGGATTCCTGTCTGGTTAGGACGGACACCTCAGGAAGCTAAACTAGGTTTGGCAGGATAATACAGACGCTTCTGGAGGTGAGGTGGGAGACCAAGCATCCCTTTCTAGTTTCCACAGAGATATTGGGATTCCTATCTATTTTCAAGAAGTGTCAGGCGTCGGCACCTTTTGGAGCCGTGAACTCCGTGGGTCTCTCGAGGTGTCAAGGGATGTGAGGCCCAGTGTCTAGATGAGGCCGGGACCTAGGGCTTTCTATAGGGGCTGCACAGAATATTCAGACATCCCTTTATACTGTGAGATGAAAGACGAGCCTGCATTCAAGCCACTGCCAGGAAATCGGACTTTCTTTCGAGTCAGGGAATCTCGGTATCCACTGCACATGACCCAGTAAATTCAGGGTCCCTCTCACATACCAATTGCTGAGGGAAGGCTCCTCTTGAGGTGCTTGTGGAAAGATGGCCTACCTCTTTAATAGAATCCTGGGGATCAGCTCTCTTCTTGAGATGATATGAGGTGCATGGAGATTTCCTCGAGTTCTTGTGCTGAAATCGGTATTCCTGTAGACTTGAGATGGGTGTCTCAGGGAATCTCTGGAGTTGCCCAAAGGAAGCCAAGCCAATTGTTCTATATGATGGGGAATGGGGCATTGCTCTGAAGCGAATACAGGGAAATTGGTTGTCATTTCAAGTTGATTTGGGCTACACCGAGCTGTTTGACATTATTGCGGTGACATCAGTGTCCTTCTAGACTTGTGAGTGACTTCTGGGCGAATCTCTGTAGTTTTGTCAAGCAAATCAAGGCTCCTTACCTGTTTGATTGGGAACAAGGCATTGCTCTGCATGCAATGCAGGGAAATCAGGCCTCATCTCTCAGCGAGGGGTACGTTTCTTGGGTTTTCTCGAGTTGCGGCTGGAACCTGGGGTACATTCTCGAGTTAAGGCAGGGGTAACCATTAACAACTTTTGGTTTTTCAGCGATGTCAGGACTCCTCTCTAGTTAAGAAGGACACCTCAGGAGTCTAAACTAGGCTTGGCAGAACAATACGGACGCTGCTTTAGGTGAGGCAGGAGACCGAGGTTCACTTTTTATTTGACACAGTGATATTGGGACTCCTATCCATTTTCAAGAAGAGTTAGGCATCGTCATCTTATGAAGCATTGAATTCCGTGTGCCTCTCGAGGGTTCAAAGGGATGTGAGGCCCCCTGTCCAGATGAGGCGGTAACCTATGGCTTTCTATAGGCTCTCCACAGGGGATTCAGTCTTGCCTTCATCCTGGGAGGTAAAAGACTAGCCTGAATTTAAGCCACTGCAGGGAAATCGTGCCTTCTTTTGAGTCAGGGCCTCTCGGGTCCATTCCACTTGAGACAGAAAACACAGGGTCCCTCTCACATCCCTACTGCTGAGGGAAAACTCCTCTTGAGGTGCTTGTGTAAAGCTGGCATACCTCTTCAGTCAAAGACAGGGAATCTGCTCTCATCTTGGGATGATAGAGGGTGCATGGAGCTTTCCTCGAGTTACTGTTCTGAAATTAATATTCATATAGACTTGAGACTGGTGTCTCAGGGAATCTCTGTAATTTCCTAAAGGAAGTCAAGACACTAGTTGTGTATGATGTGCAACACGGGATAGCTATGGAGCCAATGAAGTGGAAATGGGCTTCATCTCAAGTTGACTTGGGGTACACCGAGCTATTTTGCATTCCTGAGGTGACAGCAGTGTTCCTCTCCTGTTGTGACAGTTTTCTTGGGGACTCTCTGGTGTTCCATCAAGCACATTGAGGCTCCTTACGTGTTTGATTGGGAACACGGTATTGCTCTGCACCCAGTGCAGGGGATTCGGGCCTTAACTCCCGCCAAGTGGGATGTCTCATGGTATTTCTCGAGTTGCAGCATTAACCTGGGGTATATTCTCGAGTTAGAGCGGGGATGGGCATTCGAAACTCCACTTGGTTCAGCGACCTCAAGATTCCTGTCTAGTTAGGACGGACACCTATGGAAGCTAAACTAGGTTTCGCAGGATAATACAGACGCTTCTGGAGGTGAGTTGGGAAACCAAGCATCCCTTTATATTTTCTGAGTGATATTGGGATTCCTGTCTTTTTTCAAGAAGTGTCAGGCCTCGGGAATTTTTGAAGCACTGAACTCTGTGGGCCTCTCGAGGTGTTAAGGGATGTGAGGCCCAGTGTCTAGGTTCGGCTGGGAACTAGGACTTTCTCTAGGGACTTCACAGAACATTCAGACATCCCTTTATATTGTGAGACGAAGGACGAGCCTGCATTCAAGCCACTGCAAGGAAATCCGACTTTCTTTCCAGTCACGGATTCTCGGTATCCACTGCACGTGAGGCAGCAAATTCAGGGTCCCTCTCACATACCGATTGCTGAGGGAAGGCTCCTTTTGAGGTGCTTGTGGGAAGGTGGCCTACCTCTTTAATAGAATCCTGGGAATCAGCTATCTTCTCGACATGATATGGGGTGCATGGATCTTTCCTCGAGTTCCTGTGCTGAAATTGGTGTTCCCATAGACTTGCGACGGGTGACTCAGGGAATCTCTGGAGTTTCCCAAAGGAAGCCAAGATCATTGTCCTCTATGATGGGCAATGGGGCATTGCTCTGAAGCCAATTCAGGGGAATTGGTCGTCATTTCAAGTTGATTTGTGCTACACCAAGCTATTTGACATTCCTGCGGTGACATCACTCTACTTGTAGACTTGTGAGGGACGCTTTGGGGTACTCTATGTAGTTCTGTCAAGCAAATCAACGTTCCTTACCTGTTTGATAGGGAACAAAGCATTGCTCTGCACACAATGCAGGGGAATCGTGCCTCCTCTCTCAGTGAGGGGGAAGTTTCATGGTTTTTCTCGAGTTGTGGCGGGAACCTGGGGTACATTCTCGAGTTACGGTAGAGGTAGCCATTAACAACTTTTGTTTTTTCAGCGACGTCAGGACTCCTCTCTAGTTAAGATGGACACCTCAGGAGTCTAAATTAGGGTTGGCCGTACAATACGGACGCTTCTGGAGTTGAGGCAGGAGACCGAGGTTCACTTTCTATTTGGCACAGTGTTAATGGGCCTCCTATCCATTTCAAGAAGAGTCAGGCATCGTCACCTTATGAAGCATTGAATTCCATGTGCCTCTCGAGGGGTCAAAGGGATGTGAGAGCCCCTGTCCAGATGAGGCGGAAACGTATGGCTTCCTCTAGTGTCTCCACAGGGGACTCAGACATGCCCTCATCTTGTGAGATGAAAGACGAACCTGAATTTAAGACACTGCAGGGAATTTGGGGCTTCTTTTGAATCAGTGCCTCTCGGGGTCCATTCCACTTGAGACAGAAAATGCAGGGTCCTTCTCACAACCCTACTGCTGAGGGAAAACTCCTCTTGAGTGGCTTGTGGAAAGCTGGCACACCTCTTCACTCAAAGTCAGGGAATCAGCTCTCATCTTGGGATGATATGGTGTGCATGGAGCTTTCCTCTAGTTGCTGTACTGAAATTAATATTCATATAGACTTGAGAGTGGTGTTTCAGTTAATCTCTGTAATTTCCCAAAGCAATTCAAGCCACTTGTTCTGTATCTTGTTGAACACGGGATAGCTATGGAGCCAATGAAAGGAAAATGGCTTCACCTCGAGTTGACTTGGGTTATACCAAGCTATTTTATATTGCTGACGTGACAGCAGTGTTCCTCTCGTCTTGTGACAGTTT
This sequence comes from Capreolus pygargus, assembly GCA_012922965.1. Classification (NCBI taxonomy): domain Eukaryota; kingdom Metazoa; phylum Chordata; class Mammalia; order Artiodactyla; family Cervidae; genus Capreolus; species Capreolus pygargus. Next base: position 11,145 of record SNSB01004528.1, on the reverse strand, counting down.
TCTTAGGGACTCTCTGGTGTTCCATCAAGCACATTGAGGCTCATTACGTGTTTGATTGGGAACACGGAATTGGCCTGCAACCAATACAGGACATTTGGGCCTTATCTCCTGCCGAGGGGGATGTCTCACGGGATTTCTCGAGTTCCAGCAGGAACCTAGAATATATTCTCGAATTACAGCAGGGATGGACGTTCGAAACTCCTCTTGATTCACCAAAGTTAGGATTCCTGTCTAGTTAGGACGGACACCTCAGGAAGCTAAACTAGGTTTGGCAGGATAATACAGACGCTTCTGGAGGTGAGGTGGGAGACCAAGTGTCCCTTTCTAGTTTCCACAGAGGTATTGGGATTCCTATCTATTTTCAAGAAGTGTCAGGCGTCGGCACCTTTTGAAGCCGTGAACACCGTGGGCCTCTCGAGGTGTCAAGAGATGTGAGGCCCAGTGTCTAGGTGAGGCTGGGACCTAGGGATTTCTATAGGGGCTGCACAGAATATTCAGACATCCCTTTATATTGTGCGATGAAGGACGAGCCTGCCTTCAAGCCACTGCAAGGAAATCTGACTTTATTTCGAGTCAGGGAATCTTGGTATCCACTGCACGTGAGGCAGTAAATTCAGGGTCCCTCTCACATATCGATAGCTGAGGGAAGGCTCCTCTTGAGGTGCTTGTGGGAAGGTGGCCTACCTCTTTAATAGAATCCTGGGAATAGGCTCTCTTCTCGAGGTCATATGGGGTGCATGGAGCTCTCCTCGATTTCCTGTGCTGAAATTGGTGTTCCTATAAACTTGAGACGGGTGTCTCAGGTAATCTCTGGAGTTTCCCAAGGAAACCAAGCCAATTGTCCTGTATCATGGGTATGGGGCATTGCTCTGAAGCCAATGCAGGGGAATTGGTCGTCATTTTAAGTTGATTTGGGCTGCTCTGAGCTATTTCACATTCCTGCGGTGACATCAGTGTCGTTCTAGACTTGTGAGGGATTTCTGGAGTATTCTCTGTAGTTCCATCAAGCAAATCAAGGCTCCTTGCCTGTTTGATTGGGCACAAGGCATTGCGCTGCATGCAATGCAGGGGAATCGGGCCTCATTTCTCTGTGAGGGGGAAGTTTCATGGTTTTTCTCGAGTTGCGGCGGGAACCTTTTGTACATTCTTGAATTACGGCAGGGGTAGCCATTAACAACTTTTGTTATTTTTAGCGACGTCAGGACTCCTCTCTAGTTAAGAGGGACACCTCAGGAGTCTAAACTAGGCTTGGCAGAACAATACGGACGCTTCTGTAGGAGAGGCAGGAGACAGAGTTTCACTCTCTATTTGGCACAGTGATATTGGGACTCCTATCCATTTTCAAGAAGAGTCAGGCATCGTCACCTTATGAAGCATTGAATTCCGTGTTCCTCTCGAGGGTTCAAAGGTATGTGAGGCCCCATGTCCAGATGAGGCAAAAACCTATGGCTTCCTCAAGGGTCTCCTCAATGGATTCAGACATGCCCTCATCTTGTGAGATGAAAGACGAACCTGAATTTAAGCCACTGCAGGGAATTTGGGGCTTCTTTTGAATCAGTGCCTCTCGGGGTCCATTCCACTTGAGACAGAAAATGCAGGGTCCCTCTCACAACCCCACTGCTGAGGGAAAACTCCTCTTGAGGGGCTTGTGGAAAGCTGGCACACCTCTTCACTCAAAGTCAGGGAATCAACTCTCATCTTGGGAAGATATGAGGTGCATGGAGCTTTCCTCGAGTTGCTGTACTGAAATTAATATTCATATAGACTTGAGACTGGTGTTTCAGTTAATCTCTGTAGTGTCCCAAAGCAATTCAAGCCACTTGTTCTGTATGGTGTGGAACACGGCATAGCTATGGAGCCAATGAGGGTAAATGGCTTCACCTCGAGTTGACTTGAGGTATACCAAGCTATTTTATATTGCTGACGTGACAGCAGTGTTCCTCTTGTCTTGTGACAGTTTTCTTAGGGACTCTCTGGTGTTTCATCAAGGACATTGAGGCCCATTACATGTTTGATTGGGAACACGGAATTGCTCTGCACCCAATGCAGGGCATTTGGGCCTTAACTCCGCCCGAAGGGGATGTCTCATTGGATTTCTCGAGTTGCAGCAGGAACCTGGGGAACATTCTCATTGTTACAGCTTGGACGGCCGTTCCAAATTCCACTTGGTTCAGCGAAGTCAGGATTCTTGTCTAGTTAGGACGGACACCTCAGGAAGCTAACCTAGGTTTGGCAGCATAATACAGACACTCCTGGAGGTGAGGTGGGAGACCAAGCGTCCCTTTCTAGTTTCCACAGAGATATTGGTATTCCTATCAAATTTTATGAAGTGTCAGGACTCGGCACTTTTGAAGTTCTGAACTCCGTTGGCCTCTCGAGCTGTCAAGGGATGTGAGGCTCACTGTCTTGATGAGGCTGGGACCTAGGGCTTTCTCTAGGGACTGTACTGAATATTCAGACCTCCCTTTACATTGTGAGATGAAAGGCGAGCCTGCATTCAAGCCACTGCAAGGAAATTTATCTTTCTTTCGAGTCAGGGAACCTTGAAATAAACTGCACGTGAAGCAGCAATATCAGGGTCCCCTCACATACCGATTTCTGAGGAAATGGTCCTCTTGAGGGGCCTGTGGGAAGGTGTCCTACCTCCTTAATAGAATCCAGGAAATCAGCTCTCTTCTGGAGATGATATGAGGTGCATGGAGCTTTCCTCATGTTCCTGTGCTGAAATTGGTGTTCCTATAGACTTGAGACGTGTGTCTCTTGGAATCTCTGAGGTTGCCAAGGGAAGCCAAGACAATTGTCCTGTATGATGGGGAATGGGGCATTGCTCTGAAGGAAATGCAGGGGAATTGGTCATCATTTCAAGTTGATTTGGGCTACACCGAGCTTTTTGACATTCCTGCGGTGACATCAGTGTCCTTCTAGACTTGTGAGGAACTTCTGGGGGACTCTCTCTAGTTCAGTCAAGCAAATCAGGGCTCCTTACCAGTTTGATTGGGAACAAGGCATTGCTCTGCATGCAATGCAGGGGATTCCAGCCTCATCTCTCAGCGAGGGGAAAGTTTCATGGTTTTTCTAGAGTTGCGGTGGGAACCTGGGGTACATTCTCGAGTTACGGCAGGGGTAGCCATTAACAACTTTTGTTTTTTCAGCGTCGTCAGGACTCCTATCTAGTTAAGATGGACACTTCAGGAGTCTAAACTAGGCTTGCCAGAACAATACGGATGCTTCTGGAGGTGAGGCAGGAGACCGCGGTTCACTTTATATTTGGCACAGTGATATTGGCACTTCTATCCATTTTCAAGAAGAGTCAGGCATCGTCACCTTAGGAAGCATTGAATTCCGCATGCCTCTCGAGGGTTCAAAGGGATGTGAGGGCCCCTGTCCCGATGAGGCGGAAACCTATGGCTTTCTCTAGGGTCTCCTCAGGGGATTTAGACGTGCCTTCATCTTGTGAGATGAAAGACGAGCCTGAATTTAAACTACTGCAGGGAAATCGTGCTTTCTTTTGAGTCAGGGACTCTCGGGGTCCACTCCACTTGAGGCAGAAAACACAGGGTCCCTCTCACATTCCTTCTGTTGAGGGAAAACTCCTCTTGAGGTGCTTGTGGAAAGCTGGCACACCTCTTCAGTCAAAGACAGGGAATCAGCTCTCATCTTGGGACCATATGGGGTACATGGAGCTTTCCTCGAGTTGCTGTACTGAAATTAATATTCATATACACTGGAGATGGGTGTCTCACTTAATCACTGTAGTTTCCTAAAGGAAGTCAAGCCACTTGTTCTGTATGATGTGGAACACGGGACAGCCATGGAGCCAATGAAGGGGAAATGGGCTTCATCTCGAGTTGACTTGGAGTACACCGAGCTATTTTGTATTCCTGAGGTGACAGCAGTATTCCTCTCGACTTGTGACAGTTTTCTTGGGGACTTTCTGGTGTTCCATCAAGCACATTGAGGCTCCTTACGTGTTTGATTGGGAAGACGGAATTGCTCTGCACCCAATGCAGGGGATTCGGGCCTTAACTCCCACCGAGGGGGATATCTCATGGGATTTCTCGAGTTGCAGAAGGAACCTGGGGTATATTCTAGAGTTACAGCGGGTATGGCCGTTCGAAACTCCACTTGTTTCAGCGAAGTCAGGATTCTTGTCTAGTTAGGATGGACACCTCAGGAAGCTAAACTTGGTTTGGCAGGATAATACAGACGCTTCTGGAGGTGAGGTGGGAGACCAAGCATCCCTTTCTAGTTTCCACAGAGATATTGGGATTCCTATAAATTTTCAAGAAGTGTCAGGCCTCAGCACTTTTTGAAGCACTGAACTCTGTGGGCCTCTCGAGGTGTCAAGGGATGTGAAGCACACTGTCTAGATGAGGCTGGGACCTAGGACTTTATCTAAGGACTGCACAGAATATTCAGACATCCCTTTATATTGTGAGATGAAAGACGAGCCTGCATTCAAGCCACTGCAAGGAAATCCGACTTTCTTTCGAGTCAGGGAATCTCGGTATCCATTGTACGTGAGGCAGCAAATTCAGGGTCCCTCTCACATACCGATTGCTGAGAAAAGACTCCTCTTGAGGTGCTTGTGGGAAGGTGGCCTACCTCTTTAACAGAATCCTGGGAATCAGCTCTCTTCTCGAGATGAGATGGGGTGCATGGAGCTTTCCTCGAGTTCCTGTGCTGAAATTGGTGTTCCTATAGACTTGAGACGGGTGTCTCAGGGAATCTCTGGAGTTGCCCAAAGGAAGCGAAGCCAATTGTCCTGTATGATGGGGAATGGGGCATTGCTCTGAAGCCAATGCAGGGGATTTGGTCGTCATTTCAAGTTGATTTGGCCTACACCGAGCTATCTGACATTACTGGGGTGAAATCAGTGTCCTTCTAGACTTGTGAGGGACTTCTGGGGGACTCTATTTAGTTCCATCAAGCAAATCAAGGCTCCTTACCTGTTTGATTGGGAACAAGGCATTGCTCCGCACGCAATGCAGGGGAATCGGGCCTCATCTCTCAGTGAGGGGGAAGTTTCATGGTTTTTCTCGAGTTGTGGCGGGAACCTGGGGTACATTCTCAAGTTACGGCAGGGGTAGGCATTAACAACTTTTCTTTTTTCAGCGACGTCAGGACTCCTCTCTAGTTAAGATGCACACCTCAGGAATCTAAACTAGGCTTGCCAGAACAATACGGACGCTTCTGGAGGTGAGGCAGGAGACCGAGGTTCACTTTCTATTTGGCACAGTGATATTGGGACTCCTATCCATTTTCAAGAAGAGTCAGGCATCGTCACCTTAGGAAGCATTGAATTCCGTGTGCCTCTCGAGGATTCAAAGAGATGTGAGGCCTCCGTTCCAGATGAGGCGGAAACCTATGGCTTTCTCTAGGGTCTCCACAGGGGATTCAGACATGCCTTCATCTTGTGAGATGAAAGACGAGCCTGAATTTAAGCCACGGCTGGGAAATCGTGCCTTCTTTTGAGTCAGGGCCTCTCGGGGTCCATTCTACTTGACACAGAAAACACAGGGTCCCTCTCACATCCCTACTGCTGAGGGAAAACTCCTCTTGAGGTGTTTGTGGAAAGCTGGCACACCTCTTCAGTCAAAGACAGGGAATCAGCTCTCATCTTGCCATGATATGGGGTGCATGGAGCTTTACTGGCCGTGCTGTACTGTAATTAATATTCATATAGACTTGAGACTGGTGTCTGAGTTAATCTCTGTAATTTCCTAAAGGAAGTCAAGCCACTTGTTGTGTATGATGTGGAACACGGGATAGCCTTGGAGCCAATGAAGGGGAAAAGGGCTTCATCTCGAGTTGACATGGGGTACACTGAGCTATTTTGCATTCCTTAAGTGACAGAAGTCTTCCTCTCATCTTGTGACAGTTTTCTTGGGGACTGTCTGGGGTTCCATCAAGCACATTGAGGCTCTGTACGTGTTTCACTGGGAACACGGAATTGCTCTACAGGCAGTGCAGGGGATTCGGGCCTTAACTCCCGCCAACTGGGATGTCTCATGGGATTTCTCGAGTTGCATCAGGAACCTGGGGTATATTCCCGATTTACAGCGGGGATGGCCATTCGAAACTCCACTTGGTCAGTGAAGTCCGGATTCCTGTCTAGTTAGGACGGACACATCAGGAAGCTAAACTCGTTCTGGCATATAACACAGACACTTCTGGAGGTGAGGGGGGAGACCAAGTGTCCCTTTCTAGTTTCCACAAAGATACTGGGATTCCGATCAATTTTCAAGAATTGTCAGGAATCAGCACCTTTTGAAGCACTGAAATCCGTGGGACTCTCGAGGTGTCAAGGGATGTGAGGCCCACTGTCTAGATGAGGCTGGGAACTAGCGCTTCCTCTGTAGAGTGCACAGAATATTCAGACATCACTTTATATTGTGAAGTAAATGACGAGTCTGCATTCAAGCCACTGCAAGGAAATGCGACTTTCTTTCGAGTCAGGGAATCTCGGTATCCACGGCACGTGACGCAGCAAATTCAGGTCCGCTCTCACATACCGATTGCTGAGGGAAGGCTCCTCTTGAGGTACTTGTGGGAAGGTGACCTACCTCTTTAATTGAATCCTGGGAATCAGCTCTCTTCTTGAGATGATATGGCGTGCATGGAGCTTTCCTCGAGTTCCTGTGCTGAAATTGGTGTTCCTATAGACTTGAGACGGGTGTCTCAGGGAATCTCTGGAGTTGCCCAAAGAAAGCCAAGCCAATTGTCCTGTATGATGAGGGATGGGGCATTGCTCTGAAGCCAATGCAGGCGAATTGATCGTCATTTCAAGTTGAATTGGGCTACACCAAGCTATTTAACATACCTGTGGTGACATCAGTGTCCTTCTAAACTTGAGAGGGACTTCTGGGAGACTCTCTGTAGTTCCGTCAAGCAAATCAAGGCTCCTTAACTGTTTGATTGGGAACAAGCATTGCTCTGCATGCAATGCAGGGGAATCGGGCCTCATCTCTCAGCGAGGGGGAGGTTTCATGGTTTTTCTCGAGTTGCGGCGGGAACCTGGGGTACATTCTCCAGTTAGGGCAGGGGCAGCCATTAACAACTTTTGTTTTTTAAGCGATGTCAGGACTCCTCTCTAGTTAAGATGGACACCTCAGCAGTCTAAACTAGGCTTGGCAGAACGATACGGACACTTCTGTAGGTGAGACAGGAGACCGAGGTTCACTTTCTATTTGGCACAGTGATATTGGGACTAATATCCATCTTCAAGAAGAGTCAGGCATCGTCACCTTATGAAGCATTGAATTCAGTTTCCCTCTAGCCGGTTCAAAGGGATGTGAGGCACCCTGTCCAGATGACGGGGAACCTATGGCTTTCTCTCGGGTCTCCACAGGGGATTCAGACATGCCTTCATCCTGTGAGATGAAAGACGAGCCTGAATTTAAGCCACTGCAGGGAAATTGTGCCTCATTTTGAGCCAGGGCCTCTCGGGGTCCATTCCACTTGAGCCAGAAAACACAGGGTTCCTCTCACATGCCTACTGCTGAGGGAAACCTCCTCTTGAGGTGCTTGTGGAAAGCTTGCACACCTCTTCAGTCAGACAGGGAATCAGCTCTCATCTTGGGACGATATGGGTTGCATGGAGCTTTCCTCGAGTTGCTGTACTGAAATTAATATTCATATAGACTTGAGACTGGTGTCTCAGTTAATCCCTGTAGTTTCCTAAAGGAAGTCAAGCCACTTCTTCTGTATGGTGTGGAACACAGGATAGCTATGGAGCCAATGAATGGGAAATGGGCTTCATCTCCTGTTGACTTGGGGTACACCGAGCTATTTTGCATTCCTGAGGTGACTGCAGTGTTCCTCTCTTCTTGTGACAGTTTTCTTGGGGACTCTCTGGTGTTCCTTCAAGCACATTGAGGCTCCTTACATGTTTGATTGGGAACACGGAATTGCTCTGCACCCAATGCAGGGGATTCGGGCCTTAACTCCCGCCGAGTGGAATGTCTCATGAGATTTCTCGAGTTGCAGCAGGAACCTGGGGTATATTCTCGAGTTACAGCGGGGATGGCCATTCGAAACTCCGCTTGGTTCAGCAAAGTCAAGATTCCTATCTAGTTAGAATGGACACCTTAAGAAGCTAAACTAGGTTTGGCAGGATAATTCAGACACTTCTGGAAGTGACGTGGGAGACCAAGCATCCCTTTCTAGTTTCCACAGTGATTTTGGCATTCCTATCAATTTTCAAGAAGTGTCAGGCCTCGGCACCTTTTGAAGCACTGAGCTCGGTGGGCCTCTTGAGGTGTCAACGGATGTGAGGCCCACTGTGTAGATTAGGCTGGGACCTAGGGCTTTCTGTAGGGACTAAAAAGAATATTCAGACATCCCTTTCTATTGTGAGAAGAAAGACGAGCCTGCATTCAAGCCACTGCAAGGAAATCCGACTTTCTTTTGAGTCAGGGAATCTCAGTATCCCCTGCACATGAGGCAGCAAATTCAGTGTCCCTCTCACATACCGATTACTGAGGGAAGGCTCTTCTTAAGGGGCCTGTGGGAAGGCGGTCTACCTCTTTAATAGAATCCTGGGAATCAGCTCTCTTCTCGAGATGATATGGGGTGCATGGAGCTTTCCTCGAGTTACTGTGTTGAAATTGATGTTCCTATAGACTTGAGACGGGTGTCTTTGGGAATCTCTGCAGTTGCCCAAAGGAAGCCAAGCCAATTGTCCTGGATGATGGGGAATGGGGCATTGCTCTGAAGGCAATGCAGGGGAATTCGTCGTCATTTCAAGTTGATTTGGGCTGTACCAAGCTATTTCACATTCCTGTTGTGACATCAGAGTCCTTCTAGACTTGTGAGGGACTTCTGGGGGACTCACTGTAGTTCCGTCAAGCAAATCAAGGCTCCTTACCTGTTTGAGTGGGAACAAGGCCTTGCTCTGCACGCAATGCAGGGGAATCAGGCCTCATCTCTCAGCGAGGTGGAAGTTTCATGGTTTTTCTCAAGTTGCGGCGGGAACCTGGGGTACATTCTCGAGTTACGGCAGGGGTAGCCATGAAAAACTTTGGTTTCTTCAGAGACGTCAGGACTCCTCTCTAGTTAAGATGGACACCTCAGGAGTCTAAACTAGGCTTGGCAGAACAATACGGACGCTTCTGGAAGTGAGGCAGGGGACCGAGGGTCACTTTCTAATTGGCACAGTGATATTGGGACTCCTATCCTTTTTCAAGAAGAGTCAGGCATTGTCACCTTATGAAGCATTGAACTCCGTGTGACTCTCGGGGGTTCAAAGGGATGTGAGGCCCCCTGTCCAGATGAGGTGGAAATCTATGGCTTTCTCTAGGGTGTCCACAGGGGATTCAGATATGCCTTCATCTTGTGAAATGAAAGGAAAGCCTGAATTTAAGCCACTGCAGGGAAATGGGGCCTTCTTTTAAGTCAGGGCCTCTCAGGGTCCATTCCACTTGAGACAGAAAACACATTGTCCCTCTCACATGCCTACTGCTGAGGGAAAACTCCCCTTGAGGTGCTTGTGTAAAGTTGGCTCACCTCTTCAGTCAAAGACAGGGAATCAGATCTCATCCTTGGACGATATGGGGTGCATGGAGCTTTCCTCGAGTTGCTGTACTGAAATTAATATTCATATAGGCTTGAGACTGGTGTCTCAGTTAATCTCTGTAGTTTCCTAAAGGAAGTCAAGCCTCTTGTTCTGTATGGTGTGGAACACGGGATAGCTATGGAGCCAATGAAGGGGAAATGGGCTTCATCTCGAGTTGACTTGGGGTACACCGAGCTATTTTGCATTCCTGAGGTGACAGCAGTGTTCCTCTCATCTTGTGACAGTTTTCTTGGGTACTCTCTTCTGTTCCATCAAGCACATTGATGCTCCTTACGTGTTTGATTGGGAACAGGAAATTCGTCTGCACCCAATGCAGGGGATTCGGGCCTTAACATCCACCGAGGGGGATGTCTCATGGGATTTCTCGTGTTGCAGAAGGAACCTGGGGTATATTCTCGAGTTACTGCGGGGATGTCCGTTCGAAACTCCAGTTGGTTCAGCGAAGTCAAGATTCCTGTCTTGTTAGGACGGACACCTCAGGAAGCTAAAGTAGGATGGTCAGGATAATAGAGATTCTTCTGGATTTGAGGTGGGAGACCAAGGGTTCCTTTGTAGTTTCCACAAAGCTATTGGGATTCCGATCAATTTTCAAAAAGTGTCAGGTCTCGCACCTTTTGAAGCACTGAACAACGTGGGCCTCTCGAGGTGTCAAGGGATGTGAGGCCCACTTTCTGGATTCGGCTGAGACTTAGGGCTTTCTCTAAGGACTGCACAGAATATTCAGACATCCATTTATATTGTGAGATGAAAGACGAGCCTGCATTCAAGCGACTGCAAGGAAATCGGACTTTCTTTCGAGTCAGGGCATCTCGGTATCCACTGCACGTGAGGCAGCAAATTCAGGGTCCATCTCACATACCGATTGCTGAGGGAAGACTCCTCTTGAGGTGCTTGTGGGAAGGTGGCCTACCTCTTTAATAGAATCCTGGGGATCAGCTCTCTTCTCGAGATGATATGGGGTGCATGGAGCTTTCCTCGAATTCCTGTGCTGAAATTGGTGTTCCTATAGACTTGAGACGGGTGTCTCAGCTAATCTCTGGAGTTGACCAAAGGAAGCCAAGCCAATTGTCCTGTATGATGGTTAAGGGGGCATTGCTCTGAAGCCAATGCATGGGAATTGGTGGTCATTTCACGTTGATTTGGGCTGCACCGAGCTTTTTCACATTCCTGTGGTGACATCAGTGTCCTTCTAGACTTGTGAGGGACTTCTGGGGGACTGTCTGTAGTTCCATCAAGTCAAATCAAGGCTCCTTACCTGTTTGATTGGAAAAAAGGCATTGCTCTGCACGCAATACAGGGGAATCGGGCCTCATCTCTCAGCGAGGGGGAAGTTTCATTTTTTTTCTCGAGTAGGGACGGGAACCTGGGGTACATTCTCGAGTTACGGCAGGGGTAGCCATTAAAAACTTTTGTTTTTTCAGCAACGTCAGGACTCCTCTATAGTTAAGATGGACACCTCAGGAGTCTAATCTATGCTTGGCAGAACATTACGGATGCTTCTGGAGTTGAGGAAGGAGACCAAGGTTCACTTTCTATTTGGCACACTGATATTGGGACTCCTATCCATT